>CM042174.1:57163366-57173366 GCA_023376005.1 Doryteuthis pealeii
AGAGAGAGGATTGCTTAAATACATTTTGAAGAGGAGTGATTTGATGAGGGAAAAATATATATTCTGTCATTTTTTGCTCCTAGACATTTTGAAATTATCAAAAGTTCATCTTACTTTTCACTCGAGAGGCAGCTTTGCCCCTCGGACATAAAACACAATGCTAGTCAATAATATATATAATAATATATATAGCTTTCTTTTGGTAAGAAATAAAAATTTTTTAAAATTAAACTTTTACAGTTGGGGGAGGTGGGGGTTTTTGGGAAATATAAAAATCTTTTTTTTTCAAGGCATCGTAAAGATAAATTTTCCAAAATCTTTGATACGGTTTATTTTTTCTGAAATCTCCGAAACCTTTTTTCCTAATAATCTAATGCTATCTATTCTAAATCTTATCTATCTTATCCTATCTAAATTCTGGTCCCCTGGGGTCCCCTTTTTTTTTCCCTTTTATCCTATGCTATCTTACGCTACCCTAATATATCTATCTATCTAAATGTTTTTTATAATCTAATTACTTGAAATAAAAGAGCCTGTCTCTTTTCTGTCGCTCTCCTCTCCTCTCTCTCTCTCTGCTCTATATTATATATATAATTATATATATATATATATATATATATATATATATAATTTGTGGTGTGTGTGTATTTATCCGCTCAATTTATATATTATTTGCCAAAAATCTATTTTATCTATCTACTTATCTATTTGCAATCTTTTCAGCATCTATCTATCTATGCTATCTATCTATTCTATACAGTTTGTTTTCTATCTATCAATCTAGTATGTTAGCTATCTATGCTATCTAATCTTTATCTATCTATCTCAGAGTCAAGAATTCCGACGTGTAATATCTTCTATCTCTGTTCTTTTATCTATCTAATGCTATCTATCTATCTATCTATGCTATCAAATAACTCATCTCTCTCCCGGCCCTGCTCTTCTCTCTCTCTATATATATATAAATATATATAGTGTGGTGTGGGTGTGTGTGTGTGTGTGTGTGTGTGTGTGTGTATGTTTTTGTGTGTGTGCGCTGTACGCGCATGCACGTTTATATATGAAAATTATGAATTGTAATGTTCATATTTTTATCCATCAATTTAATATCTATTAGGCGAATATCTATCTATCTTAATACTGTCATATCTATCATTAATCTATATTCCATCTCTCTGCTCTCTGCTCTCTCTCTCCTCTGCTATATATATATATATATATATATATTAATATATAATATATATATATATGCTTTAATATAATATATAGTATATCTTTTATATATATATAGGTAATCCTTTATAATATATTTAATATATATATATATATCTTTATATATATATATATTATATAATATCTTTATATATTATATATATACTATCTTTATGATATATATATATATATATCATTTATATATATAGTATATATCTTTATAATATATATATATATATATATATGTATATATATATCTTTATATAATATATATAATATATCTTTATATATATATATATATCTTATATATATATATTATATCTTTATATATATATATAGATCTTTATATATATATATATCTTTATATATATATATATAAAAAAAAAAATTTTATATATATATATATTTTTATATATATATATATATATCTTTATATATTATATATATAATGCTTTATATATATATATATATCTTATATATATATATATATTATATATATATATATATCTTTATATATATATATATCTTTATATATATATTTATATCTTATATATATATATTATATCTTTATATATATATAATATATTCTTTTATAATATATTATATATATATATAATATATATCTTTATATATAATTATATTATATATATATATATATATATATATATATATATTTGTAGACCAGTGTGTATTTTTGGGTGTTTTCGCTAGCGTGTTTATTGATAGTGTATTTTTAAATTATTTTTCCTTGGTTAAAGGTTAAAGTCTTCTTCCTACCGATTTTTTTTTTAATAGTTTTTCTGCCTGAAGTCCTTCTCTCACGCCCAGGCGGCAGATTTTTTTTTCTTTTTCATCTATTTTTTTTATTATCTTTCATCTAAATTGCTTCGACTATCACATATATTGACCCGCCGCCCCCACAACACACACAACTGCGTGAATTATTTTTCTCCTGGGAATATTCTCGCGGTTGAAATGAATAAATATGTGGGGTGAGTCAAAAAAATAATGCCATTTTATTTATTTCATGCGAAGAATCCGAACGCCAATTTAACGAGCCAATTCGGTGACCCCATGAAAGAGGGTTTGAGAGGCAAGATTATTGCCAGTGACGAGGAAGGGAATACTGTTATTGGAGAAGTTGGCTCTGCAAAGAACAGTAAGCAGAATTTTACGGTGGCTAGGGATACATGATCTCATTCGAAGTTTGACATTGCTATTGTGAGAAACGGTTTGACTTATGTGGAGAGTAGGGATGTAATCCACACGAGGACGCAGCTCATTTTGATGTACTGATACATGTTCGTTGTACCTGTCCTTTAGAACTGGCTTACTTTGTGATATACCTAATGTGGAGAAGTAGGGGATGTAAATCCAGCTAGCAGGAACAGCTTCATTTGATTGTATGATACATGTTCGTGTACGTCGCTTAAGTAAATGGGCATTACTTTATGATATACGCTATGTTGGGAGAAAGTAGGGATGTAATCCACACGAGGGACCCTAGCTTCATTTTTATGTATGATAGCATGTTCGGTGTACGCTGTCTTAAGAAAATGGCATTACTTTGTGATATACTTGATGTGGAGAAGTAGGGATGTGATCCACAGTATCGACCAGCTTGGATACGCTGGGATGGCTTTGAATGAATTATCGAAATAAGCCAAGAGAGATTATCGAAAAGATTACGGGGTTAAGTAGAGAGAGCAAATCCATATCATCTTGGGGAAGGGTTGCTTGCTTCTGTAGTGGTGAAGTCTTGGTAGAAATGACATGAACGCTCGTGACAGTTTACTTTCTTCAACTATTGGTTGTTTTTCTATTGCCGAAGACATTTTTTGGTATATTCCATTCTTGATGGGTACTCTCAATTTTTTTTTTTCAAGTGAATTTAAAAAAAATATTTTTTCTATTCAAACGCATAGATGGGATCTCTCTGGTCACTATCACTGCAGGGGAAGAGTGGACCTGGGAGTAATGTGATTGAATAGTTTTTCTAACACATGTCATAGAACTCCAGAATTGAAATTTCGCACCATCATAATAGTTTAAGAGATTAAATCCACGGAGCATCCTTGCTCGTGGCAGAGGAGTTGTTAGTACGTGGCTGTCACCAGATGATTTTTTTGGTGGCCACTTTTATAGCATGACAACTTTTTTAAAAAACTTTCAAGAAAACTTTTCTTCACAAAAGCGTTTTATTTATTGATGAACGCTAAGGTCAAACTAGTTGAGAAATAAAAAATAAATGACACAAAGAAATTTTATCTATCATATTTGTTCATGCTTCGACACACACAGAGAGAGAAGAGAGAGAGAGAGAGATGAGAGATGTATATATAATATATATATATTTACATATATATATGTATACATACACAACCCCACACACACGTAATATATTATATATATATATATATATATATATATATTTATATATATATATATATATATATAATATACCAAGCGTGTTGGTAGATCCTTGCGGAGAGAAAAAAAACCAGCAGAAAGTTTGATTGTAAAAATATACTACGCCAACATCAACCAGGAAGAAAAAATTTTTGAAAAAAAGAAGGACCAAGATATTCATATCAACAAAAAATAATTATTGGTACAGTATTTGGCCAAAAGAAAAAACCATTTATATGTATATATATGTATTATAAGATATATATATATATTCATATAACGCTAGGAGAAAGCTAATATGTAAAAAGTGCTCGATACCTAAGTAGAGGCCAATAATAAAGATTAATCTAATGAGTCAGACGAACCTACTATTAGTTTCGCATAAAGCTCTTCAGGGCTAAATCTAACTCAGATTTTAGTCTGAGAGCTTTATGCGAAACTAATAGTAGGTTTCGTCTGACTCATTAGATTATCTTTATTATATATTATATGTATATATATATATATATATAAATATATATTATAAGGATGGGTGTAAAGTTATACATACTTTGGATACAAATAACTCCGACAAAGGTTAATAGACAAACATTTAATAACAGCAGGCACTGGATAACAGTAGATACAACGTTGCATAATAAAGAGTACATATAAAAAGAGGTACACAAATAAAGATAGACACATTCATGAATGATACAGATATACAATAAAAGGCACAGACATGAGACCTAGGAATAGTCCATGCTGTGAGGACTTACAGTAATGTAAGGGGGGCGGAGCCCCAAGAGGTTTAGATAGAATCTACCCCATGTGGCTCGTAGTTGCTGAACTATAAAGAAGAGAGGGAAAGTGTTTGAAACCGGCGCTTAAAATACTGGTGCCCTAGCGGGCATCAATCGAACTAAAAGGGGCAGACAACTCCACCAGGCGAATACAAACTAACGCTACAAATATATATATGTATATGTATATGTATATAAATATATGAATCCATATATTATCCGCTCCAGCTATGGGTTAAATAGTAGAGCAGACTGGGCTCTTTAACCTTGGGTAGGTTATCAGTCTAGGAGAGGGATAACTCTGAATTAAAATTTCCTGAGGTCAGTCGTTGCTTAGGTTCGTGGCATTCCTTGATGCACGAATTCTTTCCTATCGACTGTGGCAAAAAGTGTGGAATGGTCAAACACAAGCCTTCACCACCATAAACAAATCATTGTGTTGGTTGTTCACTAGATGAACACTCATGCGTCGAAATGGACGAGAGAGTGCCATTTTTTTAAATATTTATATATATATATATGTTGTATGTACATATATATATGTATATATGTATGTATGTATAATCTTCATACAATGACTGCTATTCAAACAGTAGCATTACAAAGCCTTCATCAGATGATGACTCTGGGTTCGGCATGGTATCGAGGCCGAGGCATCATTACCACTATCCCAGAGCGCCCCAGAATATTCTCACGATACCACCAGACTTTGTCGATTTTATTTCACAATATAGGACTGCATATCTACGCTGATGCGGTTAGAGCTTTCTCCTGGATCTTTTTTTATGTATTTCCTTTTGCCTGGTGGAGAAAGTCCAAGGTTAGACAAAAATGCCAAGCTTGAGTTGGTAATAAATAATACCTCGGCATCCGACTTCGATGGGAAATACATCTGTTATCCATTCCGTTTCTGACACATTGTTCACGTAGGTCTTCATATTTTTCCAACATACGCTGATGGGGCCCAATCAAGATTTTTTTCAAATGGAACTGTCAATTCAACAATAAAAACTTATATATATATATATATATATATATATATATATATATTATATATATATATATATATATGATTCTTATTTTTATTTCTTAACTCTGACAGCTTGAAAAAACAGATGATTCAATTTTGTAAGTAAATAAATGTACGAGCTGATATCTTTAAAGATTAAGCTCTATCTCTATTTTCTTTCTTCAGCACTTTTTAAGATGAGCTGATTTCAAAACTCTAATGTAACTTTCTGACTGACTTTATCAAATTATAGTTAGAAGCTTTGAGCCATTCTGGAGCCCTCAAACAAGAGCGCTTGTCCAGTGGTAACGAGTCCTTCGATAATAAATCCTTTGGTTCCTCTGGTAAAGAGTCCTTAGTTCCTTCGTCAATGGTCGCAAATATACAGTGAAAGAATCAGTGCTTAAGTAATGTATCAGCCACGCAGTATAGTCAGTGATTGGCTAAAAAATAAGCAAAGTGACCTTGGCTAGTCTATAAATCCAGGTGGGGAATTAGAGCACTTATACTCCAAAATATTCTAACAAATATATCTCCTCATATATACATTATGGCCTTCCTTAACCCATACTGTTGGGATGTTAATCCAACAATAAAAAAGAAGTCAAGTCGAGGTAGGGTAAAATAAGACAAGTGTATTTACAATAATGGTACAGGAACGGCTAGCTTGCCGTTAAACGGTAACAGTACAACATTTTCACTCGGTGTCTCACTATTTATAGTGAGAACCGGTGTATATTCTCCACTGTAGGAACGGCCGGTACAACACATACTTTTACATAATTCATTAGCAACTTATGCTTTATGTACGGACCTGTAATAAGAATATTTTGAATCAAAGTCAGTTAGATTTCAGAATGACGGGGTCAGTGGAAAGTTACCTTGCCGGTTAATTGACGGGTAATAACCATTTGCTTGAATAATCTCTAACATGTCAATAACTGTTGGTGTGGCTGGTCTCTCAGAAAATTGTGTTTAATGGATTTACTGCCTTCATGTAGTACGGAAATTTGAGACTATCAATCGGGAGCATTAATTACAACTAATAGTAAGGTTCCAGTTCTGGAGCTCTGTAGAGTGTGGAGTACCACTTCCTCGCTATTCCTCGTGCTTATTAGGATTATGTTAAATATTAAAAAATGTATTAGTATTATCTACATTATTCGGACTATTGTCGCTCATCTTCCCCAAACCTGCCAAAAACTGGAACCTTCTATTAGTTGTAATTAATGCTCCCGATTGATAGTCTCAAATTTCCGTACTACATGAAGGCAGTAAATCCATTAAACACAATTTCTGAGAGACCAGCCACACCAACAGTTATTGACATGTTAGAGATTATGTCAAGCAAATGGTTATTACCCGTCAATAACCGGCAAGGTAACTTTCCACTGGACCCCGTCATTCTGAATCTAACTGACTTTGATTCAAATATTCTTATTACAGGTCCGTACATAAAGCATAAGTTGCTAATGAATTATGTAAAAGTATGTGTTGTACCGGCCGTTCCTACAGTGGAGAATATACACCGGTTCTCACTATAAATAGTGAGACACCGAGTGAAAATGTTGTACTGTTACCGTTTAACGGCAAGCTAGCCGTTCCTGTACCATTATTGTAAATACACTTGTCTTATTTTACCCTACCTCGACTTGACTTCTTTTTTATTGTTGGATTAACATCCCAACAGTATGGGTTAAGGAAGGCCATAATGTATATATGAGGAGATATATTTGTTTAGAATATTTTGGAGTATAAGTGCTCTAATTCCCCACCTGGATTTATAGACTAGCCAAGGTCACTTTGCTTATTTTTTAGCCAATCACTGACTATACTGCGTGGCTGATACATTACTTAAGCACTGATTCTTTCACTGTATATTTGCGACCATTGACGAAGGAACTAAGGACTCTTTACCAGAGGAACCAAAGGATTTATTATCGAAGGACTCGTTACCACTGGACAAGCGCTCTTGTTTGAGGGCTCCAGAATGGCTCAAAAGCTTCTAACTATAATTTGATAAAGTCAGTCAGAAAGTTACATTAGAGTTTGAAATCAGCTCATCTTAAAAAGTGCTGAAGAAGAAAATAGAGATAGAGCTTAATCTTTAAGATATCAGCTCGTACATTTATTTACTTACAAATTGAATCATCTGTTTTTTCAAGCTGTCAGAGTTAAGAAATAAAAAAATAAGAATCATATATATATATATATATATATATATATATATATATATATATATATATATATATATAAGTTTTTTATTGTTGAATTGACAGTTCCATTTGAAAAAAATCTTGATTGGGCCCATCAGCGTATGTTGGAAAAATATGAAGACCTACGTGAACAATGTGTCAGAAACGGATGGATAACAGATGTATTTCCCATCGAAGTCGGATGCCGGGTATTTATTACCAACTCAAGCTTGGCATTTTTGTCTAACCTTGGACTTTCTCCACCAGGCAAAAGGAAATACATAAAAAAAGATCCAGGAGAAAGCTCTAACCGCATCAGCGTAGATATGGCAGTCCTATATTGTGAAATAAAATCGACAAAGTCTGGTGGTATCGTGAGATATTTCTGGGGCGCTCTGGGATAGTGGTAATGATGCCTCGGCCTCGATACCATGCCTGAACCCAGAGTCATCATCTGATGAAGGCTTTGTAATGCTACTGTTTGAATAGCAGTCATTGTATGAAGATTATACATACATACATATATACATATATATATGTACATACATACATATATATATATATATATATTTAAAAAATGGACTCTCTCGTCCATTTCGACGCATGAGTGTTCATCTAGTGAACAACCAACACAATGATTTGTTTATGGTGGTGAAGGCTTGTGTTTGACCATTCCACACTTTTTGCCACAGTCGATAGGAAAGAATTCGTGCATCAAGGAATGCCACGAACCTAAGCAACGACTGACCTCAGGAAATTTTAATTCAGAGTTATCCCTCTCCTAGACTGATTACCTACCCAAGGTTAAAGAGCCCAGTCTGCTCTACTATTTAACCCATAGCTGGAGGGATAATATATGGATTCATATATTTATATACATATACATATACATATATATATTGTAGCGTTAGTTTGTATTCGCCTGGTGGAGTTGTCTGCCCCTTTTAGTTCGATGATGCCCGCTAGGGCACCAGTATTTAAGCGCCGGTTTCAAACACTTTCCCTCTCTTTATAGTTTCAGCAACTACGAGCCACATGGGGTAGATTCTATCTAAACCCTCTTGTGGGGCTCCGCCCCCCTTACATTACTGTAAGTCCTCACAGCATGGACTATTCCTAGTCTCATGTCTGTGCCTTTTATTGTATATCTGTATCATTCATGAATGTGTCTATCTTTATTTGTGTACCTCTTTTTATATGTACTCTTTATTATGAACGTTGTATCTACTGTTATCCATGTGCTGTGTTATTAAATGTTTGTCTATTAACCTTTGTCGGAGTTATTTGTATCCAAAGTATGTATAACTTTACACCATCCTTATAATATATATATATATATATATATATATACATATATATATATATAAAGATAATCTAATGAGTCAGACGAACCTACTATTAGTTTCGCATAAAGCTCTTCAGGACTAAAATCTGAGTTAGATTTTAGCCCTGAAGAGCTTTATGCGAAACTAATAGTAGGTTCGTCTGACTCATTAGATTATCTTTATTATTGGCTCTACTTAGGTATCGAGCACTTTTTACATATTAGCTTTCTCCTAGCGGTTATATGAATATATATATATATCTTATATACATATATATACATATAAATTGTTTTTTCTTTTGGCCAAATACTGTACCAATAAATTATTTTTTGTTGATATGAATATCTTGGTCCTTTCTTTTTTTCAAAAATTTTTTTTCTTCCTGGTTGATGTTTGGTAGTATATTTTTACAATCAAACTTTCTGCTGGTTTTTTTCTCTCGCAAGGATCTACCAACACGCTTGGTATATATATATATATATATATATATATATATATATATTATATATATATATATATATATATATATATACGTGTGTGTGGGGGTTGTGTATGTTATACATATATATATGTAAATATATATATATATATATACATCTCTCTCTCTCTCTCTCTCTCTCTCTCTCTGTGTGTGTGCGGAAGATGAACAAATATGATAAGATAAATTTCTTTTGTGTCATTTATTTTTTTATTTTTCTCAACTAGTTTTGACCTTAGGTCATCAATAAATAAAACGTTTTGTGAAGAAAAGTTTTCTGAAAGTTTTTTAAAAAGTTGTCATGCTATAAAAGTGGCACCAAAAAAATCATCTGGTGACACACGTACTTAACAACTCCTCTGCACGAGCAAGGATGTCCTGGATTTAATCTCTAACTATATGATGGTGAAATTCCAATTCTGGGTTCTATGAAATGTAGAAAAACTATTCAATCACAATTACTCCCAGGTCCACTCTTCCCCTGAGTGATAGTACCAGAGAGGATCCCATCTATGGTTTGAATAGAAAAAATATTTTTTTAAATTCACTTGAAAAAAAAAATTGAGTACCCATCAAGAATGGATATACCA
>CM042174.1:57178366-57230866 GCA_023376005.1 Doryteuthis pealeii
AACAGACCCTAATTCAAATATTCCTAACTACAGGTATGTTCACAAGTCATGTCCACTCATGAATTGTAACACAATCTCTTCGATTTGAAGTATCCATATTGGTCGCAAAAGGGTCAAGTGATGTGGATATAATAAAGGACTGGTTTTCCTCCAATTTCCTAAATATATTAAAGCACACGCCTCCAACCATTGATAGTCGTTGCACGACGAGTATCTTTTAAGACAGGTTTGGTCTCCCCATTTAAAAATGAGCAAGAGTTAATTATCCCGTCCTTATTTATCAAAACAATCGACCTTGAGCCACACTTAACTGACGTTAATAAATATCGCTATAAAAATTCTTTCAGCTTATTATCTCCAAACCAACAAACCCTAATTCAAATATTCCTAACTACAGGTCTGTTCACAATTCATGAGCTCTCATTAATTGTAAGACAACCTCTTCTATTTGAAGTAGCCATATTGGTCGCAAAATGGTCAAGTGATGTAGATATAATAAAGCGATGGTTTTCCTCCAATTTCCTAAATATATATAAAGCACACGCCTACAACCATTGATAGTCGTTGCACGACGAGTATCTTTTAAGACAGGTTTAGTCTCCGCATTTAAAAAATGAACGAGAGTCAATCTTCCTGTCTTTATCTATCAAAACAATCGACCTTGTACCACACTTAACTGACGTTGATAAATATCGCTATAAAAATTCATTTAGCTTATTTTTTTTTTTAGCAATTAATTTACTGCTGTCAAGACTGTCGAATCTTATTTTAAACAACAATATGAATTACAATATAGAACCTACCATAAACTAACCACGTGTCTCACAGCTTTCTTTCTTTCTTCCCGCCATTTTTTTTTTTTTTTTTTTGCTACAGCTAATGGCCATTTTGAAATCATTTTCAATGCCCGAAGCGGTAATTTGTTTGACAGTCAGCTGACAATAGCTTTCAGTATTATTTTGCTCAACAATTGTTCTTTTATTTCTTTTTTCTTTTATTTTTTTGGAATTTTTCTGAGTTTTTTTCTTTCTTCGGTGGGGTAAGGTTTACATTCTGTGGGTAAGACGTTTAAAAAGAATTGTGTCTAGCCTCACGCTGTTACAAGCAGGGTTTTTTTTTTGCTTATTTTTTTTTGCCAGTCTGCTTTTTTGTTTTTGTCTGTTTTTATTGTCTTTTTTTCTTTTCTTCTTTTTTTTTTGCATTTGGCAAATAATTGTATTTATCTACATAGACTAAAAGGTTCATTAAGAAAATGTTATTATTGAAAAATTTGTGTTTAA
This sequence comes from Doryteuthis pealeii, assembly GCA_023376005.1. Taxonomy (NCBI): domain Eukaryota; kingdom Metazoa; phylum Mollusca; class Cephalopoda; order Myopsida; family Loliginidae; genus Doryteuthis; species Doryteuthis pealeii. The sequence goes on from CM042174.1 coordinate 57,179,647, forward strand.
AGTATTTTCATATAAGAAATTGCCAGAAAATACTAATTACACATACATAATATATATATATATATATATATATATATATATATATATATATATATATATTAAATTTTTACTTGAAGGCACTTACAACGCATGTATCGCATAAAATTCGATACTTTTTCTTATAGAAAATTAACTTTTTTTTGACAAGTGTAATCCCGGCAAAGGATGGCTCGGTGTGTAGAATACCGTTCAGACTGTTTCGACTTTATTAAGTCTCATCAGCGGTATATACTAACGATTTCCCTCCGACAGAAATCAAAACCAGACACAGTGAAACACTAGTGAAACACTACAGTTGTGTAGAATACCGTACAGAGTGTTTCGACTTAATAAAGTCGAAACAGTCAGAACGGTATTCTACACACCGAGCCATCCTTTGCCGGGATTACACTTGTCAAAAAAAAGTTAATTTTCTATAAGAAAAAGTATAGAATTTTATGCGATACATGCGTTGTAAGTGCCTTCAAGTACAAATTTAATATATACTTTATTCAGCAACGTTTCTAAATAAACAAACATCCAAAAATCATATATATATATATATATATATATATATATTGGGTTTTATAATTTGTTTGAAGCATTGTGTATATATTAGTTTGGAGGTTGATTTTGAAGGCTATCCCAATGCAGGTGTAAAGAAAAAAAAAATAAGGTAACAATGGTGTTTGTTTGTGATTTATTCTTAATATTGATATTTCGAGATAAAATCTCTTCTTCAGAAGAACACTGGAATTAAAGTAGTTGTCGTCTTGTTATGGCATTTTTAGTTAAATGACATTTTTTTTAAATATTACAGATGGTATTTTTTTATAACTGTATTCTCGTGTTGGATGTTTACGTGAATGCGTTTTTTGTTTGTACGTGTGCGTAAGTTGTCATGCGCGTGTGCATAAAAATGCGTGTAGACTGTGACGTTATGACCGAATCCACGCGCGTGTGTGCGTATGAATGACCATATATATATATATATATATATATATGGTCATTCATACGCACACTTCCCTTCCCTGAAGAGCTTTATGCGAAACTAACAGTAGGTTCGTCTGACTCAGTAGATATCCTTATTACTTGGCTCTACTTAGGTATCGAGCACTTTTTACAAATTAGCTTCTCCTAGCGGTTATATGAATATATATATATCTTATATACATATATATGCATATAAATTGTTTTTTCTTTTGGCCAAATACTATACCAATAGATTATTTTTTGTTGGTACGAATATCTTGGTCTTTTCTTTTTTTCAAAAAAAAATTTTTTTCTTCCTGGTTGATGTTTGGTAGTATATTTTTACAATCAAACTCTCTGCCGGGTTTTTTCTCTCCGCAAGGATCTACCAACACGCTTGGTATATTAAATTATATATATATATATATATATATATATATATATATAATCAAAATTTCCTTCGTAATCCACCACAAAACTGATCTAATGACACCCAACACTACCCTCCTCCTTATCATCCCCCGGCAATAAATCAAACTCTCCCATGCCATGAATTTTACCCTCCTCTTGCAACCAACCCCCTCTCCCATCAAACACCTACCATCTTCTCAGCTTCCTCTAAATTCTTCCACCTCCCTTGTATTTATGTGTGCTTTTTCATTCTCTGGTATTCTTCAACGGTAGGAAAGTCAGTTAAAGTTCATCATGTGCCAAAGTTTTATTATATACAATGATTTTAGGTACATGCTGAGATAATGCCATTGATTAATTGATTGATTCTAACGGCATGTCAAACCATCTAGAGTTATTTCATGCCTAGAGGTTAGGGAATTGCATCCATTGTACATTTATATTTAAATTTTTTGTGTAGTTTTTTAAAGAGTTATTTTTTATTTTTTTATTTTTATTTTTTGCATGTTTGTCAAAGCAAAGATGAGTAATCTCCCTCATATTGATTCTATAACCTAGGCGGATATAGGGGAGTGTTTGTTTTTTTTTCGATGAAAGCCTACATATACATTTCCTCTTTACTCACCAACACTGTTTGATTGTATTTTTGTTTCCAGTTTTTGTCTAGCAAAATAGGATTGAAATTACGTTTAATCTTGAATGTCTCTCTGCTTTTCCAAAGTGGACAAGTTTATTTGTCAAGCTTAGTTTAGTAGTTGTACAATGTACAATGTATGAAGACACCCAGTGAGAGTCGAACTCACTAGCAATAGTATGCCGGCTAAGTATGTTTGCAAACCATTACACTATGCAAGGTACACTTAAATTGACTAACAGTATTTTCTCTTTATTTCAACATATTGTTAATTAGCATCACTAACCAGACATATAAAATAAAAATAAAAGAATAATAAAATAACTCATACTTAACAAAACATGTATTTAATTTTTTTTTTCATAAATTTATATTTTTGATATCTAACTATATATATATATATATATATATATATATATATATATATATATATATATATATATGAAAATGGTGACTTACCAGTGAAATTGGCCCCAACTGGTTAGTTGATACAAGATAAAACAGTGATATAACATATAAAGTGCTCAATATGTAAGTAGAGCGGATTTATATATAATGTATACAATTATATATATATATATATATATATAATATATATATATATATATATATATATATATAATATATATATATAACAGAAATATATCATGTATTTCTGATAATTTGCAAACAGATCTATGTGAGCCATAAATGGGACCTTAATAGGTACTCCCACTCCAGGTCAGAGTGGACCTGGGAGTAATGGAAATGAGGGCATTCTCCAGATTTCCAGAACCAGAGCCACACTATCAGATGCAGTTTATATCATATTATTCTCAATCCATCAACTCTTCCCTAACTTCCCTACCCCTCAATTCCACCACCAACTCACTTTCTCTTCTAAAAACACAAATGTACATATTTTGCTTTGAATAAAGAGTCACATCGATTGAGGAAGTCAGAAGTGACGAAGTATTTCCCCACCTCACTTGGACTCATTTGAGTCATTATTTTTGTTCATTCTTCCTTTTTACCTCACCTCATATACACTTACAATAGTATATTTTGGAAGCATTTTTTTCTTTATGCATGGTTTGTTGAACTCAACGGACAATTTTTTCAATGCTTTTTATTTGTTTGGTCATCTTTTTAATATCAGAGGGGAATTGGTGTATAAATCCACCTAAAGTTCTAACACGAGTACTTTCTGCACTACATAGTGCCATTGTAGCGTTAGTTTCGTATTTGCCTGGGAGAGTTGTCTGCCCGGTTTAGTTTGCTGGTGCCCGCTAGGGGAATTAGTATTTAAGCGGCTGGTTCAAAAGGCTTCTCCCTCTTTTCCTGTTCCAGTAACTACGAGCCACATGGAGTAGACACGGTCTACTCCTTCTCGTTGGGGCTTTTGGCCCCACTTACATTACTGTAAGTTTTTCACACAGCATGGACTATCCCTAGTCTCATGTCTGTACTTTTATATGTTATCTTGTACCATTCATGAATGTGTCTTCATCTTTATTTATGTACTCTTTGTTTATGTACCCTTTTACCTTATGTACTTTGTATCTCGTCATATCCATGTGCTGTATTACATTAAATGTTTTGTCTGTTAATCTTCGTCGGAGTTTTGTATATTCAAAGTATATATAACTTTGAACTTTTCTTACACCATCATCCGGTGTGGAACTGGTGAGATGTTTCCATTGTTTCTTTTTAAACAAACAGTAGTGTAGGGATAGGTAGGACCATGGGCTCACAAGTTTATGAGAATGTTAAGGGGAATGGTGGGAGGTGAACATGATGATGGCACTAAGTAGTGCAGTAAGTACTCGGGTTAGAACCTTTGGTTGATTCATACACCAATCCCTCCTATAATTCTTCTATAATAAAAATAAATCTGACCATTCCTCGAAATTTACCTCTTGGTATAAAATAACCAGAGACGTGTTGGTGTGCCCTAAAAAATTAAGCAACAATCCCCTTCGGCATATATTAGGATAGTGTTGCATATGCGTGTAATTTTTGAAGCGATTATTCTTAAAATTGTGTCAGCCCTGTCAGCTGAGGCTTTAGAATACACTAACTGCAACTCTGCAGTGCGGTAAGACCCCCACCCAAAGGGGCCACCTGTTGGCCGTGGGTGTCGACCCGTAATCCCGTAGGACGGAATTCTGGTGGCTGAAACACTCAAATTTAGCCTTTACTTAGGAACGAACCACTCTGATCAATCGGCTGGTCATGTAAAGCCCTAGCACCTATACGATTGTCCCAACCCTATTGCTCTTATGGTAAACCCCAACCCTTTTTTATCATATTGGTGCTAGAAGGCGGTGGCTGAGGGTATTCATGTCCTGTTGTTGCATAGCGCTTCTTCGCTACTCTGAATCGTATACGTTGCTGGTATACGTCACTGCTCAATGAAATCACAAGGCATGCTGTATCATATTTAAAAGGTACGCTTTATTTGCTTCTGCTTCTAACCCGGTGATGCGTGTACACGGCATGGAACTTGACGTTGGCGGCTACTAAATGAGGAAGTCAAGATGAGACTACAAAAAACAGCTATCTGCCACACGTGGGGCCCTGTTGAATGGTACGATAAGTAACGGGTACGCCCCTCCCCCGGGGGGGTAGCGGGTCAACTCTCTCTCGCCGACTGCGGTTTGAAAAGCGCTGTCCTCAACTGACTGGCTCTCGCAACTCTTGACTGCTCTCTGCCCAACTGCTGTTTTGACGCTACCTTAAGTACGTATAGTCCGCCCACACATCTCTTTGTTGGGTTGACCGGAAGTCCTTTCTCTTTGTTCAAATTCCCGTTTGTCCAGATGAAGTCTTTTGTTACACTCTTCTTTTGTTATACTAAGATTTCTGTCTAGTGCTATCTATTGTTTCTTTTCCAGTTCAATTTTTCTTGTCTTTTCGTACTTCCCGCGCAAAACAAATGCGACTATCACCAAACCATAGCACTGTGTATGATGGTAAACTCTGATGGTGAGGTTCCATTCTAGAGGTTTAGAGTGGGAGCACCACTTTATCACCATTTCTTCCAGGTCCACTTTGAGTTGGAGTGGTAGTACCTGTTAGGTCCCACGTATGGATTAAATAGAAACTTGGGTTTAAACAAATGAGTTTAAAAAATGTTGTTCCAAACTATCGTATGAATCTTTCAAAAACTTTGCCGGCATTAAATGACCCCCGTCGTTGATATGCCGTAAAACAAAACATACAAACAAAATTTAGAATTGTGTAATTATGAATCCCAGATGCCGGATCCCAATCAACATAGGAGAAAGAGGAAATACGAGGGGTGGGTAAAAAAGTAATCCAATTTTATTTAAGACAGTTTTACCAAACACAGGAACATATATCCTACATCGAAATCAAGCTGGTCCTGTGAGGATAACACCCCCTCCTTCTCCACATAGACACCGTTTTCTCTCAATAGCAATGTTCCTATGTTGCATAGCGCTCGACTCAGGCAACAAAATCGTACATGTTATATACTGTTGCTGGTATACAGCGGAGATCGTTTCTAACCCCTAGATAATGTATCTAGTGGTCGCTTTAATGAACTCACAAGGCATGCTCTATGTAGTAGGAAATTTGACTTTATTTCTCTCATCTCGGCTGTATGTGGTGGATGGGTGACGGGCATTGACATGGGCACTACTACTGCTGGTGGTGGAGGTGGTGGGCACGCCTCACTGCTCGGTGGCAGCGACCGACCGTGTCAGCGGTCACTCAGTCCGCTCTGTCCGCTGTCTCTCTGGGGTCTCCCCTTGGGTGGACTGAAAACTGCTTAAGTATTGACGACCGCCCACGCATTTTAATCTTTCTCTTTGTCCCTCAGCCGGAAGTCCTTACTTCCCTTTCCAGTTTCTTTGTTCAATTTTCCGCTTGTATAGAGGAAGACCTTTGTCACACCAGACCCTCTGTCTACCTTAGCCATTGTCTCTCAGTTCAATTTTCCTTTGTCTTTTCGAACTTCCCGCGCAAAACAAACTGAACAATAGTCAATCTGCAACACCTACAAATAATATTTGCCTCTCTTAGACAGCCTGAAAGAGGGTTTGAGAGGCAAACATTATTCCAATGGCGAGGAAATGAAATCTATAGTGAAGAAGTGGCTCAAAAAAACAGTCAACTGAATTTTACGGGGGAGGGACATGCTCTCATTCGAAGGTGGAACATGGCTATTGTGAGAAACCGTGTATATGTGGTGAAGTAGGGACGTGATCCACATAAGACCAGCTTCCTTTTGATATATTATACATGTTCCTATGCTGATCCTTATACCTGTCCTAAAGAAAATGGCATTAATTTCTAAAGATAGGAATTGCTATTGATAAAAACGCTAACTACCTGGAGAAATAGAGATGTGATCCCGAGAGGACCAGCTTCATTTTCATGTATATACATGTTCCATACTGGTAATTATAACTGTCCTAAACAAAATTGGCATTACTTTTTAACTCCCCTATGTTGAGCAATAGAGATGTGATCCACAGAGGAACCGCTTCAATTTCATGTATAATACATTAATGGCATTACTTTTTGAATCACCCTCGTAGTAAACCAACTCAGCAGCCAAATCAGTACTTAACGTTATGTAATTATGAATCACACAGTGTCCTAAACAAAATGGCATTACTTTTTAACTCCCTTATGTGGGAACAATATAGATGTGATCCACAGAATAACACGCTTCAATTTCATGTATTAATACATTAATGCATTTACTTTTTGAATTCACCCTCGTAGTAAAACCACACTCAGCAGCCAAATCAGTACTTAACGTTATGTAATATGAAATCACACAGTATACTTATGAAGCCACACTGTGTGGGTAATACTAAAAAAATTCTAATCTTTTCGTTACATCTATCTTATTTAATCTTTAGCGGCGTCATTTTTTCTCCTTTCAAATATTTGTATTGATCTAAACTTTCGTATCTTTTTTAATTTCTTGTCGTTTTCAAAATCGTTTTCCTTTCCTGGAAGTTTTCTACTTACTTTTTTAATTGCTTTTGTGTTTTTTAAATTCTTTACAAAAATAAACCTTTTTTATTTCAGTGTCTTCTTTCATTCTCATTTTTCTCTACATTCTTATATCTTATCACAAAGTTAAGCACCACCTAATTTATCATCAAAACATTCTAAGAAGAAAATAAGTATTTCGATAAATATACTATAAAAATGCATTAGATAGGATTTTACTATAAAAATGCATTAGAAACGAATTTACAATAAATGCATTAAAAACACTTTACTCTAAATGCATTAGAAACGATTTTACTATAAAAATGCATTAGTAAAGATATTACTATAAATGTGCATTAAAAACATTTTACTATAAAAATGAACCAGAAACGATATAACTATAAATATGCATTAGAAACAGTATAACTATAAAAATGCATTAAAAACGATATTACTATAAAATTACATTAAAAACCATTTTACTATAAAAATGCATTAGAAATGATATTACTATAAAAACATTAAAACAATTTTACTATAAATGCATTAGAAAAGATATAACTGAAAATGCATTAGAAACGATTTTTACTATAAAAATGCATTAAAACCATTTTACTATAAAAAATGCATTAGAAACGATATTACTAAAAAATGCATTAGAAACGATATTGCTATAGAAATGCATTAGAAACGATATTACTATAAAAATACATTAAAAAATATTTTACTATAAATGCATTAGAAAAGATTTATAACTATAAAAATGCATTAGAAACGATTTTACTATAAAATGCTATAGAAACGATATTACTATAAAAATGCATTAGAAACGATATTACTATAAAAATACATTAAAAAACATTTTACTATAAAATTACATTAAAAAACATTTTACTTTAAAAATGCATTAGAAACAATATTACTATAAAATGCATTAGAAACGATTTTACTATAAAATGCATTAGAAATGATATTACTATAAAATACATTTAAAACCATTTTACTTATAAATTACATTAAAAAACATTTTACTTTTAAAAATGCATTAGAAACAATATTACTATAAAATGCATTAGAAACGATTTTACTATAAAAATGCATTAGAAATGATATTACTATAAAAATACATTAAAAAACCATTTTACTATAATGGATTAAAAACGATATTACTTAAAAAATGCATTAAAACAATTTTGCTATAAATGAATTTAGAAACGATAATAACTATAAAAATGCATTAGAAATTATATTACTATAAAATACATTAAAAAACCATTTTACTATAAATGCATTAGAAATGATATGACTATAAAAATGCATTAGAAACGATATTACATAAAAATGCATTACAAACGATTTTACTATAAAAATGCATTAGAAACGATATTACAATAAAAATGCATTAAAACCATTTTACTATAAAAATCCATTAGAAACGATATTACTATTAAAAATGCATTAGAAATGATATTGCTATAGAAATGCATTAGAAACGATATTACTATGAAATACATTAAAAAATATTTTACTATAAATGCATTAGAAACTATATAACTATAAAAATGCATTAGAAACGATATTACTATAAAAATGCATTAAAACCATTTTACTATAAAAAATGCATTAGAAACGATATTACTATAAAAATGCATTAGAAATGATATTGCTATAGAAATGCATATATAAACGATATTACTATAAAAATACATTAAAAAACATTTTGCTATAAATGCATTAGAAACGATATGACTATAAAATGCATTAGAAACGATATTACTATAAAAATGCATTAAAACCATTTTACTATAAAAATGCATTAGAAATGATTATTACTATAAAAATGCATTAAAAATCATTTTACTATAAATGCATTAGAAACGATTTTACCATAATAATGGATGAGAAAGGATTTCACGATAAAAATCTATTTCCCTAAAAAACGATTTTACTATAAAATGAACCAGAAACGATATTACAATAAAAATGCATTGGACTATAATTTGAAAATATAAAAATCCATTAGGAACGATTTTATTATAAAATTGCATTAGAAACGATATTACTATAAAAATACACTGGACTCTGACTTTGCAACAAAAAAAAATGCATTAGAAACAATTTTATTATAGAAATACATTGGAAACATTCGTGGAGTTTTCTTTCTTATTGAAGGTGTAAATATAGCTCTGTATATAATTATCCGTCGTATGGAAATCCGACCTCCCTGACAAGCTAAAGAGACGATTCTTCCAGGCTGTGGTTATATCGGTACTGCTATATGGCTGTACCACTTGGACCCTAACGAGGCGCCTTGAGAATAAGCTAGATGGGAGCTGCACAAAAATGCTGCGAGCGGTCTTGAATAAGTCGTGGAAACAGGACCCCACAAAGAAGCAATTGTATGGCCATCTGCCTCCCATATCACAAACCATACGAGTAAGGAGGGTTAGGCATGCGGGACACTGCTGGAGAAGCAAGGATGAGCTCGTAAGCGACGTTCTACTGTGGAGGCCAACACATGGACATGCTAACGTGGGCCGCCCAACCAGGACTTACATCGACCAACTGTGTAAGGATGCTGGCTGCTGCGCGGAGGAGCTCTCAGAGTCGATGAATGATAGGAAGGTTTGGCGAGAGATCGTCATGGATATCCGTGCAAATTGCGCGATATGATGATGATGATGATATAATTATTCAATTAATTATCTTACATTGAGCTCTCTTAGGGATTTGAAATACTCCTTGTATAAATCTATAGTGTGCATCTGCATGAACATGCATTGTAGATATATGGGAGATATAGATGATCCCACATAGAATCATCCCTTAACTTACCAGTAGGTGTTACATAATTATTGGATCCCTAATACATTTTTAAGGTATTGTAGAAATCATTATGGCGATCAGTACAGCTGATGGCCTCGAGAGTGAGTGACAACGTTTGACCTCACTCTGACCTTGCTTTCTGGGGATAGACCGTGCGAACGGAACCCCGATAGGAAGCCCCCTTCCGGTTTAAGGAGTAAGCAACTCAGTTAGTCAGTTAGGACTTAGAAGCCGAGCTAGCAACATGTAAGCCTCATCTGCGCAGATTGTCTGGGTGGGATCTGGAATAAGTAACATCAACGTAAATCGAAGTCTTGCTTGTTATTACCTAAAAACTAGCAATGACACAGGGCTTCTGATAAGGAATGATCCCCAACAGAAACCAGACCCGGAATCCTCAATAGAAGACCAGACGAGATCTTAGAAGATATACCAGACCAAGATAGATGATAGACGATCAGAAGCAAGGCCGGCCAGATGAATAGACGACCAGAGTAAGAAGTAAGAAAGGTATATGGCGTTGTATAGATTTGGTACTGTGAAAAGACCAGTATATAACAGTAGGTTGGATACTTTTACCTATATATAGCTGCGTGCGTGTATACGTGCGTGCTTATTAGATTATTCTTCGTTTGTTTTAATTTCTTCTCAAAATGTTCAATCCTATTCCTATGACATATTTTCTGTTTACATCATTTTTATTTCACTGATGTTGACAATTTGACAATCTCATTAATTATTGTCTCCTTTATTCAGCCATTTATCTCGAAATCCCAGCAACAACTTTCTGTAGATCATTAGCAGAAATCTTTTATTTCTTCTAACATTATTCCTGTTCTCTTTTTTATTTTCATAGACCTTTCTTAAATCTTCTATTTGTCATTCTTCTTAAATTACGCTTACTGTCACTCTTGCAACCCTATACTAATTGTAACCACACACAAAATCACAGTAAATAGATAAAAACTATGTTAAATCAACTTTTATAAAATTTATAAAGGCCCAAATTTGGTCAAAATAAATTTTATTTGGAATAACGGTGTTGAGTTTTTCCTTCCTTTTATATATATATATAGATAGATAGATAGATAGATAGATAGAAAGAGGGAGAGAGAGGGAGAGAGAGAGAGAGAGGGGGAGAAGGAATAGAAAATGAATGAGAAAAGTATTGGCAAATTTTTATTGTGCCACTTACCACCTGATCCCAATTAATCCCCTAATTTTCGCCCTCCTTTTATTAAAAAATATCTTCTGGACGTGCATTAAGACCAAACCATGTTTATTTATTTATTTATTTTAATACAACTTTAGCGCTATATCATTCCATCGCGTGAACACGCTTCACGTTTATATAAACCCTAAACAAACCACGGTTTTTTAAAATATCAAAATCTTAACATTTATAGGGGTTAACCCCTATATTTTTACGTGCATGTGGAATTGACTAAATTAAAATAATTAAGTTTTCTTAAACAGCTAGTTTTACAATTGTATGTGATGAGTTAAGAATTATGTAAACAAAAGAGAATCGAATGAATATTAGTTTGGAAATATTTTAGCAACAATAGAAACAATGGCTTAAATTCCAATGACAATATCTTCGCCATCGGAATGCCACGGGTAACAAAATCATATCTTCGTCATTAGAAAACAGCTGATATTTGAAAATTCCGAAATTAAATTTAACTTAATGATCACGTAGACAATAACAAACGAAAATTATAAAAAGGCCCATTTAGCTGAAAATCTTCAGTTGGAGCAGATGATCCCCTAACTGAACAGAGTTGGAGCGAAAACTCTCCCCAACTCGACACAATAGGGATAGGTCGGTCTCCGAAGACACAAAATACATCAGGTCTGTCTCTTATTTAGAGAAGAAAAAGAAAGAACAAACAAAGGTTAACATTTGGAAGAGTAAACACTAAGCGGGGTGCCAGTAATGTGACCGACGAATGACCCCGGAAATAGATTTTAAAAATAAAAATGGAAGTTCCGGGTTTTGTCGGGACGAGAAACGGAAGAAGGGGAAAATCGGGCTTTTTTCAGGCCTCGTGGGCAGCATGTGGGAACTTCACGGTTCCGCCGATGTGTTCGTTATAGTTTTTTTTTACCGTAACCCCTCTCTCTTTTTCTCTATTTTTCTTCTTCTGAAAAAGAACCCACGTGCGTCAAAGAAATAAACATCCCTGTGACTATACAACTTGCTGTATGTTGTTTCTGAACTAACGACTATTACCACTTCTAACGGTGACTATTACACAACGAGGAGTCAATCCACTTTTTTCTTTGATACATAACATTGTTTTAGCATCTACGGTAGAGCGCCACACCTACCATCAGCTTTTCCCTTTACCGCACTGATCCCTGTGCTACTCATTCGCTGAGTTGACGAACCCGGAAACTTTTGATTCCTAACCGGGCGCTCTACCGACTGAGTTAAACCGGCCATATTCTTCAGTGGAGGAAGCGCGTGGTGTAATGGTTAAAGTCATGGGAAATGGACTCGTCGCCCCGAGTTCAAATCCTGGATGTGGTAATTGCATTTCACTTAGCGCTAATACCCTTGGGAAAGGTATGAATCCTACTCTCCCTTCCAGCTATGGGTAAATAGCAGGGTTCTTTAACCATGGCTAGGTAACCAGTCTAGGATAAGGAAAACTCTGAATTCAGAACCTGTTAAACTCCGCTTAAGAAATTGACCTTGTGTCACATCCTGCTCGTGCGGAGGGGTTGGTAAATATCTATATCGTTCTGGAGCTATGGTACACCAGACAGCGAGGGAGTCAATCCACTTTTTATTTGCAGTAGACCAAGGAAATTGTTTTAGCATCTACGGTAGGGCGCCACACCTACCATCAGCTTTTCACTTTACCGCACTGATCGCTGTGCTACTAATACGCTGAGTTGACGAAACCGGAAACATTTGATTCCTTGCGGGTGCTCTACCGACTGAGTTAAACCGGCCATATTCTTCAGTGGAACCTCGCGTTAATCAGTACATTACTCTAACCATATGTAAGTTTGTAATGTAGGTTTATGATAGGAAACTCCCTGACCGCAAATACTTTGACTTTATTTAATTTTTATAATCCATTTTAGTATAAGGTAAGTTCACTGTTGCCTACTGAATATCCTGTTCCACATCTAGAAATTGTATAATATTTCCTAAAATCTAAAAATATTTTAAAATTTTAATCACATGATGGATTAATAAAATAAAAAAATATTGCGCAATTAAGTTTTAATTAGTTATTCAAGGGTTAGGCATCTATGGAAGAACATTGGTAGCAAAATATTTTCATTGAATTTAAAAACATACACTAACAGGAACAATGGATTTCTGTCTTTACAGAAGTACACTGAAAGACAAATAGTCTCTCTGAACAGGAAGATATCTCTATGATATGAATGCCAGTTACAATAGGTTTTGATATGTATGGAAGAACATTGTAAGCAAAACGATTTCATTAAACTTAAAACTGTGGCACTCTTGAACTTTCTTGACCGTTTTGTTTTGTAGAAGTGGTGTTCAGTGATTTCACCATGAATTGTATAATACTAACTAGTTACAGAAAACTGTCGCTCTTAGCAAAATGCAATTGTTTTTGTCCAACTTCTTAATTATTAGTCCAACGAGCGCTTGACGATACCTGCGATTCTATTGGTCGAAACTAGTGCCACTTTCAACCAATTAGGCAGATGACCAACAGAGTGTTATGGTCATGCCAATTCCATTATATTGACCAAGGCTACAATGCATCGGAATGCTTGGTTGGTTGGTTGGTTGGTTTTAACCGGCTTGTCAAACCGTCTGGAGTTATTTTATGTCAGATTTATTGTGATAAAGTTCAGTTTATCAGATCAGGGACTGGTTTAGCTCCGTCGGTAGAGAACCCACCCAAAATACGTAAGGTTCCTGGTTCGATTCCGGTACCCACGAACTCAGTGAATGAGTCACACAAATTGGGTAATCTGATATGTGCGGTTTTAACGGCTTGTCAAACCGTCTGGTGTTATTTTATGTCAGATTTATTGTGATAAAGTTCAGTTTATCAGATCAGGGACTGGTTTAGCTCCGTCGGTAGAGCACCCACACCAAAATACGTAAGGTTCCTGGTTCGATTCCGGTACCCACGAACTCAGTGCATGCGTCACACAAATTGGGTAATCTGATATGTGCGGTTTTAACGGCTTGTCAAACCGTCTGGGGTTATTTTATGTCAGATTTATTGTGATAAAGTTCAGTTTATCAGATCAGGGACTGGTTTAGTTCCGTCGGTAGAGCACCCACCCAAAATACGTAAGGTTCCTGGTGCGATACCGGTCCCCACGACCTCAGTCGCACAATTTGGGTAATCTGAATGATGGTTGTTTCGTTTGTTAGTTGATGGGTTTTAATGGCTTGTCAACCTATCTGGGGTTATTTAATGCCGGAATAGTTTTAATAAGTTTGTTTGTTTGGATTTTACGGCATGTCAACCCTTATTGGGTTATTTCATGCTGAAGACGTTTTGTTTCGTACATTCTTCATGGGTACTCCATTAAAAAAAAAACTCAATGTCTTAAACACATTTTTAACTCATCTGTTTTTATTTAACACATAGATGAGATCCTAACAGGTATCAGAGTGGACATGGGAGTAATGGTGATGAACAGGTACTCCACATTACGCAGAGTTCCAGAAGATAGATTTTGATATCATATCCAGGATAATAAAGACCCTCAGCCACCGCCTTCTAGCATGTATGTGATAAAAAGGGTTGGAGCTTGCCATAAGGATGATTGGGTTGGGACAATCATATAGGCGCTAGGGATTGACTAGACCAGCCAATTGATCAGAGGAACCTTTGTGACTGTCCGTCTAGCCTAATTAAGGGCCAAAGGGGAGTGCTGCAAGTCATGGTCTACTTAGCCATGAGTCGCCACCCACGGCCAACAGGTGGCCCAATACAGGAGGGTCTTTGCAGTCCTAGCCGATAGGGCATGTCATACAGTTGAGAGTTAAATCCTAATTAACAGACATAAATTCCACCATCGTATGTCACCCCGCCGAAAAAAAAAAAATACTAAAAATCAAGGAATTAAGTGAATTTAATGAAATGTTCAGTGTTGATATATTAATGAATAAAAGATTAATGCACCAGTTATTTAAAAAAAAATGTTAAAATTTTTCAGGTTAATTAACTTTGAACCACGTATGTTTGGGAATCTGTGATTCGTGATTCAAAGTTAAATGACCTGAAAAAATGTACGATTTAAAAAAAATAAAATAACTGGTGTATTATATATTTTATTCGTTAGTATATCAACACTGAAAATTTTATTAAATTCGGTTAATTCCTTGATTTTTATTATTTTCTTTATTATTTCGGTGTTATGACATACGATGGTAGAATTTATGTCCATTAAGTTCGATTTAACCGATATTAGATTCGAGATGGTGGTCTTAATCGGTACTCTGCTGGTTACTTACTTCTTCTTCTGTTGTATAGCCGACTCTGGACTTCAATAAAACCACAGACACGTGTATATAAAAATAGGGCCCGTCTTTATTTTCTTCAGTGTGTGGGTGGTGAGGGGCGCAGAGCGTTTAAAATGAAAATGCCCGAGCGATTGGTGAGGGTGGCGACGAGTATTCACAATGGAAATGCCCGAGGGTAGGATGGTGAAGAGCGCCGTTTTCACAATGAACTTACTAGGGTGGTTGATACGGGAGACGACGAGGTTACCTTCTCGGCTGCTCACTGGGGACTGACCTAACACCCTTCATCCGCAGGCCTTTTTATACAATAAATATGCCCACGCATTTTTATCGTTTGATCTGATAACGGACATATATATTTCTTTATCTTTCTCTTCACCGTAAGACTCCGCTTCCGTTTTCCGTTTTTCTTTTAACTATTTCTTCATCTTCTCCCTGCTTCTTGACCGGAAGACCTCTCTTCCGTTCTCCCTTTTTTTAATATATATTTTTATCTTTCTCTTTGTCTTTTTGCCGGAAGCTTCCTCTTTGGTTGCACGATAATGCAACACGTCTATCTTGTTTGGCCACCATTTTGTCTAGTTGATTTCTATCTTGCTGGGGGTTGATTTCTTCCTTGTTTCTTCTTCTGGGCTGGCTTTAACACTGTTTTAAAAATTTACAAACACAAGACCTTGTTGTTCTTGATCAAGTTTTATTTTCTTCTAACTCATATTTTCCGCGCGTACAGTGGCACTGATACGGTTACAGTTTGGAAGAATCCTTGCTTTATCTTATCGGAGAGATCAGATTTACATATGAAATGAGTCATGGAAATGCGTGCTATCAACAAGATCTGATTAGGATATATATATATATATTATTATATTATTATATATATATATATATATATATTTTAATTAATCATGACAAGCAAATTCAGCGAATACCATGTGCGACGTGAGGAACACTGTACAGCTGTTTCGACCTAATTTTGGTCTCATCAGCAGTGTATAATTAAAAATTATATAAATAAATTTCTCTCCACAAAAAATAAAAAATAAAAAATAAAAAAATATAATATATATATATATATATATATATATATATATATATATATATTATATATATATATATATATATATATATATATATATATGATAATAATTTTTCTTTCTTTCTCTTTCTCCAATTTCTCTTCCTCAACACTCCCCCTCTGTCTGTCTGTCTCTCTATTTCTATTCCTCCTTATTTATTTCTTTTCTCATTCTTTTTCTCTTCTTATTTTTCTTGCTCTCTTCTCCCTTTCTCTTTCTGTTGTTTATTTGATCACACCTCTCTCTCTCTCTCTCTCTCTCTCTCTCTCTCTCTCTCTCTCTCTCTTTTCTCTCTCATCTCTTTATTTCTTTCACATTTTCATTTTGGATCTGTCCTTTTTCTCATAATATCTCTCCCCCTTTTCTTTCTTTCTTCCTCTCTCTCCCCCCTCTCTCTCTCTCTCTCTCTCTCCTTCTTTTTCTCTCTATCTCTCTCTCCCCTCTTTCTGAATCTCTTTCTTTCTCTCTGTCTCTCTCTCTCTTTCTTCTCACTCTCTGTCTCTATATTTCTCTTATCCTCTGTCTCCCTCTGTCTTTTTCTCTCATTCTCATCTTTTTTCCTTTCTTAATCTATTTTTCGCATTATGTCCCCCCTCTCTTCTCTCTCTGCCCCCTCTCTCTATCTCTCTCTCTTTCTCTCTCCCTCTCTCGTGATCAATTTCACTTCACCAATCTAAACATGGCATCAGTATCGTTTATCTTTTGATCATTGATCTAATCGATTATCCTATACGTTTTTTTTATAGTTTTTTTAGATATTTTTCTTCTTTCCTTTACTCGACCGCAGCTACTCCATATATCATTTCCCATTAACCCCACCCTCACCGCAAACACAACCCGAACCCCCTCCCAACCACACAACCACCCCCACCATACCACCACCTGGCCAGGCCACATCAGCCAAATATAACAAAACCCAAATACGATAAGAAGTGTAATCAGGAATCATTACGGTTTATTATATTGACTTTCACTTTCAATATCAGCTTCGCTTTTCTAGTTTCACTTTCACTTTCGCCTTCTCTTTCTTCTTGATCGGCATCTTCGAAATCAGGGAATTGAAGAAGATAATTAACCACTGGAGGCGACCAAGGGTGATCGAACTCTTTTAAACAGGAATGCTTTTCGCCGATAACCCCTCTACCCTCTTTTATTTATTTATGTATTTATTTATTTATTCATTTATTCCTCTAAAGAAATCATTCTTTGATAAAAATAATTCTTAATTTATTCCGTTTGCCCGGACCCAGACAATACTCAATACAAAACGACGAGCATTGACACAAAACGACATATATATATATAATATATATATATATATATATATATATATATATATATATATATATATGTATATATATATATATATATATATATATATATATATAATATATATATATATATAAGCAGCTAGCCCACCACCACACCACACCACACCACAACCCCACTATAAATAACAGCCAGAACACAAGAGTCATTTTCTTTTCACGTTTGAAGAAGGGAGTTCATAAAAATCCCAAAAATTTACTAAATAAACAAAACTTTACTCCAAAACAACCGAGTTTCGGGTATTTATTTATTTATATAATGCTTCATGCTAATGCCCAAATCGGATATATGTACCTCTCACAAAGGACACATATACCTAAATAAGCACACACACACACACACACACACACATATATATATATATATATATATATATATATATATATATATGTACCTCTCACAAAGGACACATATACCTAATAAGCACAAATATTATATATATATATATATATATATATATATATATATATATATAATGTGTGTGTGTGCTTATTTAGGTATATGTGTCCTTTGTGAGAGGTAATGTATATATATATATACATATATTATATATATATATATAATATATATATATATATATATATATATATATAAGCATCCACAGACACGTGTTTCGAAGTTTACTTCTCATCAGTGCGGCTCGACATTTTAACAGCTACTTCTAGCCAGGATCGAAACCCGACAGAATTTTCATCTACCATGTTCCTTACCCTTGCGGCTATCAGCGGGCCGTTAGTCTAGGATGAACAATTAATTGCTACACACTTTATGGCGGTATGTTTTTACAATCACCAGAGAACTCTAATCTGTAAACAGACGGGTCACGGCTAATGCCAAACGGTGAAGTTACAATTAATGTCCCCCCCCCACACTGCTCAACCATGGGAGTGGGAAGCATATACATCAGTCATCCACAGACACGTGTTTCGAAGTTTACTTCTCATGAGTGTGTGTGTGTGTGTGTGTGTGTGTGTGTGTGTGCGCACGCGTGGAATAGGCACATCATATGTAAACAACCAAATGACACATGCATACAGTTACACAATCACAAATGTACAATCGTATAAAGAAACCTTCTTTCAGGACAATATGAAACGTCGTAAGGAAGATTTCTTCTCTGGACTTATGGATTATATAATAATATATATATATATTATATATATATTTGTATATGTATAAGAATTAACTTACCGGTGGTATGAGTACGATCGTTGGAAGCGCACAATATCCAGAGGTTTAAGGTTGAGAAAAACAAATACAAAGTGCTCAATACAAGTAGAGCATAAAATTTATTTTAACAATGGAAAGGAGTAACCTACTCGAGTTTCATCGATTGATTCTTCAGGGTTACTTTAAATTAATCGAGTTTTCGATTAATCTTAGGTGTTATAAACTTGCCCGTTGTAGAGGAACGCTTATTTATATTTTCGTAGACCAGGAACGGTTTTTGTTTATTGAATTAAAAATTTAGATTAATTTATGGGAATAATTTTTTCAATTAATATTTAATAAAAGATATGTTATGGGTCGTATTAATATTAAAAGGTGAAAAGTTAAAATTATTAATAACTAGTTTTAATTTGGTTTGAGAGTATTTTAAAAAAAACCGGTTGTATATGTTACGATAATAGAAGTGTTGGGTAGTTAAATATAGTTAATTATATAAAAATAATATAAAGAGATAAAAGTAAGAATGAAAGTAACGGTAAGCAAAAATGTATTGAAATAAAATAAAAATAAAAGTGGAAAAAAAAGTGAAATAAAAGTGAAAAAAATATATTAAAATTTAAAAAAAAAATTGGAAACGGTTGTTTGTATATTATAATATATAATATATATATTATTATATATATATATATTATATATATATGAGGAAAAAATGAGTAAAGAAAAGAAATGTAGATGGATAAAAATTAATTTATCGATAATCACTTTTAATCGATATCACTTACACATTTGTTTCGGTCCGTTATCAAAATATACGGATTACGCTATATTATTATTATATAAAATAATCAGATGAAGTTGAAATAATGATAATAATAATAATAATAATAGGAAAAATGTAATAAAAAATTCACTCTGATGAAAATCGTAAATAATCTCCCTGTGTACGGAATATTTTTACATCATATTTTTACTTCATCTGATTATTTTAATAATAATGATAGCGTAATCCGTATACATTTTGATAAACGGACCGAAACACATGTGTAAGTGATATCGATTAAAAGTGATATCGATAAATTCATTATCCCTCTACATTTCTTTTTCCTTACTCATTTTTCCTTATATTGTCGGATTCAATTCCCTTCCATTCTTACACTCACATACACACACACACACACACACACACACACACACACCACATATATATTATACACATATATAATACATATATATATTAATACACACATATATATATATTACACACATATATATATATAACATATATATATATAACACATAAATAATATATACACACACACACAACATAATAATTACACACTATATTAATATATATATATATATATACATATTCACACACATATATATAACACATATATATAAAATATATATACACACACATTATATAGATATACACAGATATATATATATATATATATATATATATATAAATATATACACACACATATATAATATATATATTATATATAAACACACACATATATATATATATATACACACACACACACCACACACAAATATATATATATAATATTATATATATATATATATATATACGAGATGTATTCAGGAAGTATGGTGACTGCTGATCAAAAGGTATTGACAATTGGCAATATCTCGTTTACTCATCAATTAGGAATGACAGTAAAGAAAAGCCGGAAAATGCATAAGAAATGAAGAAGAATAACAGAATGGACTATAAAGGAAAAATAAAGGAATGAAATTCATGAAAGAAAAAAGAAAAAAAGACTCATGAATAAGAAACGAATGAAAACCGATGAAGAATTAAGAACGGATATGTTGAAAAGAATTAAGAGAAAAAGAACAAGCCAAATACATGAATTAGATATTAAGTAGAGTAAAAGAAATTGATATGGCTGAAAAGAGATAAATAAAAATAGATAAGTAATGAAAATAAAAAGACTAGAAAGAAAAAGGGATTGAATTAAAAATTAAGGGAAGGAAATGTAAACAGGAGAGTTGATTGGTTGGTTGGTTGGTTGGGTTACGGACAAGACACGCGGGACACTGCTGGAGACGCAAGGACGAGAATTATTTATTTCATTTATTTTTATTTATCTATTTTTTCATTTATTTTTTATTTTTTTTTATCTTAACTTAATTTTTTACTTTTATTTTATTTTTATTTATAATTAATTTAATTTAATTTATTTTTTATTTAAATCTTATTTAATTTACTTCATTTTAAATTTAAATTTAATGTATTTATTTCTATTGTTATTTATTTATTTATTCTTATTCTATTTTATTTTTACTTATCTATTATTTCTATTTTAATTTATTTTATTTTCAATTATTTTTAAATCATTTGATCAGCTCTGCAGCGATACCGGATGCTGCATAGAGGACCTCCCGAGATGATGCGATAGGGATGGATGGAGAGAGACTGTCATGGATATCCGTGCTAACACGCGACATCCATGATGATGATGATGATGATGATGATACTATGTTGCGGGTATAAACATGTTCTTTTGGAGAGAGAGAGAGAGAGGAGAGAGCGAGAGAGAGAGAGAGAGAGAGAGAGAGAGAGAGAGAGAGAAGAGAGAGAGATATGGTACAGTGATGGGGAAAATTTGGTAGACAAAGAGTTAACATGAAGATTAAATATATATATTTATATTATATATATATTATATATATATATATATATATATCATGATAAGTTGTAAACACGTTTGTTTTTTGCAATGGGCTTTCTTGCGATAATTTTTTGCGGAATAAGTTGCTAATTGGAGTCGTACCTAAGTTTGAAATTAAATTAATTAAAATGAATTAGGCGGGAATACCTATTATAAATGTTATGGCCTAAACAAATCAAGAAAAATCAATCTCTGCTGGTACATTTCGGCCTAATGATAGAGGCCTAAATAGGCCGAAATGTACATACAGAGATTGAATTTTTCTCGATTTGCTTTAGCCATACAGTGTTTACATAGGTATTCCCGCCTAATTCATTATTAATTTAATTAATGGTTTCAAATTTAGTACGATCCAATTAATCACTTATTTCTCCCATATATTATATATATTTATATAATATATATAATTATATAATGTATATGCTATATAATTTATATGTATATATATATATATGTATATATTTATGTGTATTGTTCATTGTATATATATACTTTGTGTATATGTGTAATATAATGTATATGTGTGTGTGTGTGTGTATATACTGTATATAGTGCTTATATATAGATGTATTATGTGTGTGTCTGTATATGTGTGTATGCATATGTTATATGTAATAAGTATGTAATAGCTAGTAGGGGTGGTATAGTTGAAAAGGATATGGAAAGAAAGGAAATAAATTAGTCACAAAAACTACTAAATAAGTGAACAGAGGGGTGTCCCTGATTTCTGAATTATTGAAATTAACAGTAACTCCTAACAAATTACTGACAAGCGGTCAGATGTCTTTGGTTTTATTATTGTTTACTATTATTGTATTTTTATTCCTATTTTATTACTCTACAGCTGAGCAGGACAGGACAATTAAAAAAAAAAAAATCTGTTTCAAATGCCTTAAAATAAATAATTCATCAATTCGCATCTGATGAGTCGGGAGAATTAGACATTTTTGTCTAAGCTCCCTGAAATAGTCTATAATGCAGATCTATAAGTCTTTTGTTATTTTATTTAAATATATATATATATTATATATATATATATATATATTATATATATATATTAATATATATATATAATTTATTTATTTAGCGGAGGTGTGCAGTGTAATTGTTACTACTGTAAGACATTCTGAATTCAAACCTGTTAAATTCCAGTTAGAAATTGGACGCAGGCAGATATATTTGAATAGATACATAAATGAATTTAACTCTTTGCCGCCTTTAAGCCGCTCACAGAAGGTTTTCTATTCTATGCATACCCGTGGGGATTTAAATTAAATCAAAATTAAAATTAGATAAATAAAAAGTTCTGAGCGTCTGGACTCTAGCGTTCAGACTTAACGGTCATATCAATAAAGTCTCCATCTATACGGCTAACAAGTTGAGTTTGTGTTGTGATGTTAGTCCCAACAGTAAAAAGAAGTCAAGTCGAGATGGGGTAAAATAAGACAAGTGTATTTACAATTAATGGTACATGTACGACTAGCTTGTCGTTAACGGGAACAGTCCTCCCTTTCCACTCGGTGTCTCACTATTTATAGTGAGAACCGGTGCATGTTCTCCACTGTAGGAACGGCCGGTACAACAGTTTGTTATTCTCTCTTCATTACATTTCATACCGTAATACACCAAACCCTAAATACCACACCCAAGCAAAGTACAAAAACTGATGGTTTGTTCATTATAATTTAGCATTTATTGGACACAGATCACTATAATAATAGAACTTTATTTGAACTAGCAAATATATGCACCCTCCGGGTGCAAGTATTTAATTTTTAATATAATAAAATATCATATTAAATTAGAAAGGCTAATGAAACTGAATAAGAATGTAGATAAAAAGATTTGCAACAGATTTGGAACAGATTGAAAAATAGAACAATTTTGAAACTAACTCTTCCATCATTTTCCGTTACTCCCGTCTTTCATTGGTAAATTTTCCTAATTTAACTATTTAGTTAAAATATGAAGTAAAGAATAATATTACAGTTTATTCATCTGTTTAATGATTTTTTAAAAAGATTTATTGAAGAGATTTTGGTCATATTCATCAAGATAAAACCAAACAATTAGAAATTAATAATACTAAAGCATATATTTATTAAATCAAAATTTTTAAGATCAATATGCCAAATTAGCCTTCCCATTCACACTATAAACCGCTATTTGTTGTATATATAATACAATTGCATGTTATTAAGCATGTAGATATGGTCAACAGTCTTAATGAAGTATAGCAATTTTGTTAATAAATTAAGGTTTAAATAAAAAATAAAATCATGTGGAGAATGTGATGTAAATAACAAAGGGAATTGTGACTTGTATAGTATAATAGTTTCCGGTTACAGACAGAAAAACACAAACAATCTCCATATAATAAGATATATATGAATGTCTATGGCGAATAAATAGAGAGAGAGAGAGAGAGAGGGGGAGATAGACAGTCAGACAGATTGATATTAGACACTTGCATATTTGAATTGTTCAAAAATATATTACTCTAATTAGCAAAAAAAAAAAAGAAAGTCTAATTGATTAATAAAAAGAAAGTTAGTTTTGAAATCAACCTTGACAGTAAATTCCCAGTTTGTAAAACTATCAGAATTATGTCTACCATAATTAGAAATTCCATTAACTATTTTAAAAGTCTCAATCTCTTTTTCGTTCATTTTTCCCTCTCATTTTTCGTTTTAGTAAAGTAAGTAAGTAAATTCGTCGGGGCGGCCTAATGTCGGTATCGACCAGTCTATCCCGTTTTCACTAGGGCTAGACCAAAGAGATTATTTTAGCATCTGAGGTGGAGCGCCACACCTACCATCAGCTCCTCACTTTACCGCACAGATCCCTGTACTACTCATTCGCTGAGTTGGCGAGGGCTGTGATTCCTAGCCGAACATTCTACCGACTGAGCTAAAGCGGCCCTATTAGTAAAGTAGTGAATCCCAATTCCTCCTTTCTCTCCCTGTAAACTTTTACTCTTTTTATTAGTTTACTTACACACATGCACAACTCTCTATATATCCAGGAACCCACAGCTATTTTGAGTCGGTGCGTCTACAACATACAACAGCTGAAGGTTTGGATCCCCCACGTATTTGGCCTTTTCTTTTTACCCTCATGAAAAACAAACAGGAAAAACGGTGCAAGGCGGAGAAGTGTTAGTATGAGACACCAACTGCAACGATGGATAAGAAAGAGAGTTTCTTGCATTCCAATTATCGTCGAATTGGTAAGACACCGCAACAAGCGGTTGTAACTTAATACAATCCTGTCCTGTCGCAATTCTACTGCAGAATGACAGGGTGTTTATAAAACTTCACAATATCATAGAAACCAAGCAGCCAACCAGAACTCAGGGAATGGAATAACCCAAATGCATGAATGGACTATTCTTGATTTCTATAAATACCAAATGTCTTGGTCACTGCTTCAGTTGTGCTTAGCTAGTTGCTGTTATTCAAATTAACAGTAGACTGACTTCAATAAGCATGCCAACCCTTGTTGGGTAATTTTATGCCAAATACGTTTTATTTTATTCATTCCTGGTGGGTATTTCTATTTAACCATAGATGGAGCTCTAACAGGTAATACCTCTCTGGGTCAGGGTTGGTCTGGGAGTAATGGCGATACAGGGGTGTTCCACGCTCATCACAGCTCCAAAAGTGGAACTTCATCATTAGATACAGTTTAAGGTTGACGTTTGTCCAATATTAGGATTAGTATATTCATGATAAACAAACACAGAATAAACGGAAGAAAAGACAACATAAGTTCATTTAATCATAGAGGAATATTCAATGCATACATGATATGCATAAACCTTTTCGGCTAGGGTCTTTAGAATATACCGACTGCATCTATTCTGAAGGGAAAAACTCCCCATGGGATCACCTGTTGGTCATGCGAGGCAACCCGTGATGCTTAAGGATGGAACCCTAGTGGACGAGTAGCCCACAATATACAACACTCCAATTTAACCCTTAATTAGGCAGGATGGGCGGTCGGAGTTCCCTCATTCGATTGGTCGGCAGGTTACGCCAAGTCCTAGCTCCTATGAGGTTGTCCCAACCTTATTGCGCTTATAGCAGGCCCCAACCCTCTTGATGAAATATATGCTAGAAGGCGGTGTCTGAGGGTCTTCATGTCATGGGAATGACGTTAGATTCTATCTGAGGTTGATGTTCCAATTCTGGAGCTCTGGGGAACGTGAAATACCTCTTCATCACCATTACTCCCCAGGTCCACTCTGACCCAGAGTGGCAGTACCTGTTATAGTCTCACCTATGGGTTAAATAGTAGACAATGAGTTTAAAAAAATCTTTTTAAAGAAATGAGTTTAAAAAAAAGAGTATGCATCAAGAATGAATAAAACAAAACGTCTTCGGCATAAAATAACCCAACAAGTATTGACATGCCATGAAATCCAATAAACCAAACCAATCATAGTATACGTACAAGAAGTATTGAGAAGGATACACATCCGCAGCTTTTACTGCAAGGATCAGATTACCCAAGTTGTGCTACTCATGAGCTGAGTTACTGGGGACCGGTATCGAACCAGATACGTATATTATGATTGTGATTACATATGTGGGTGTTTGAGATAAACTAACACTGAATAAACGGAAGAAAAGACAAGATAAGCTCATTTACGCATATATATATATATATTTACCAACTGCTCCGCACGGACAGGATGTGACACAAGGTCAATTTCTTAAGTTGAATTCAGCAGGTGTGAATTCGGAGTATTCCTTCTGCTAGACCGGTTGCCTAACCCAGGTTAAAGAGCCCAGTCTGCCCTACAATTTTTTCATAGTGGGAGGGAGAGTAGGATCCATACATTTCCCAAGGGTATTAGCGCTAAGTGAAATGCAATTACCACATCCAGGATTTGAACTCGGGGCGATGAGTCCATTTCCCATGACTTTAACCATTACACCACGCGGAACAGTTAATGCATACATAATACAAGAAGTATTGACAAGGAGACACAACCGTTGCTTTTTATATGTCACAGAACATAGAAAGAAAATTAAAGAAGGAATGAAGTGAATGGTAGTAAGAGAAGAAAAAAAAAAGAAATAAAAGAAAATGAAGAAAAAGATGAGTAGAAAAAAAGGATGAAGAAAATGAATGAATGAATGAAAAAGAAGAAGAAAAAGAAGGAAATGTCAAAATGGAAAAAAAGGAACTAAAAATAAATATAAAACCAAATGTTGGAATTGTTTATTTAGCAGCAAAATGCCAATACCGGTTTTATTGAACGTCACTCATACCATCGTCCAGAAATGTTTCGTGAAGTCATCCCTACAAAAGAAAATGGCCCCCAGAATCCACATAACAAATATTGGAAAATATAAAGATCTATAAAGGGGGGGGGACCACTAAGAAAAATTGCATAAAGAATATAAAAATCGAAATAAATCTAACCTCATACACATTAATTCTTTTTTATTAGCTTTTTATTTATATAAACGTATGAAAACAGCTATTTATTTATCCGAAAAATATCACACGTAAAAAATAAGCAAAATACAATCCTTTTATCAACAGTTATAAAAAAGAGTGTTGATTCAGGAGCATCAGGGAATTGACATTTTTTCTAGGCGTATCTGCGTGGCGTAGTGGTTAACCTGCTGGACTGCAACATCGTAGTTAGTTCGCGCAATTGCGTTCACTTTCCGACTAATACCCTTGAGAAATAAATGAATCCTCGTATCCCTTCATCCATGAGTTAAATAGTATCACTACCGCTCTTCACCAAGGATAGCTTTGCTATTAAATAGCCCATGAAGGTTGTTGTGCCATTAAATGATTAAATCAAACCACTAGTTAGTATTTAGATAAATACATCAAACAGTAGCCGGTACTGTACGCAATATGAGTTCTTTATTTTTCAAAACTATCTTGATTCAGTATTAAATGACCCGAAAAGGGTTGATATGCCGTAAACCAAAACAAATAACCAACCTGATATTAAAAAACGACTTGATTCAGCATTGTCAGTATGAGCCATACATTTTTCGTTTTAGTTAAAGTAAGTAAGTAAAGTCGTCGGGGCGTCCTAATGTCGGTATCGGCCAGACAGCGAGGGAGTCTATACCCTTTTCTCTAGCACTAGGCCAAGGAGATTATTTTAGCATCTGAGGTGGAGCGCCACACTTACCATCAGCTCCTCACTTTACCGCGCAGATCCCTGTGCTACTCATACGCGGAGTTGGCGAGGGCCGGTATCGAACTAGGAAACTTGTGGTTTCTAGCCGAACGCTCTACTGACTGAGCTAACCCTTGCATTAAATGACCTCAAAAGGGTTGATATGCCGTAAAACCAATTACCTAACAAACTAACCTCATTCCAGGTGTTTATCACAAAGGAAACATTCCAATTTTGGTAGCAACTGATTTTCAATTGATAATAAATCATTGTTTTATGAGGGTTTTTTTCACAAACTGGCATCATGTGTGTCATATTGCCCCAACAACACGCTTTGAGGCGTAACACAGATTTACAAAACGTGGTTCAAAGTTAATTGATCTGAAAAAATGTAAAAGTTCTTAATTAAAATAACTAGTGCTTATATTTTTATTCATTAATATATCAACATTGAAAATTTCATCAAATTCGGTTAATTCCTTGATTTTTAATATTTTTTCTTTCAGCTGGGTGACATACGATGGTGAACTATGTTAAATCAATATAACTCCGCCAATTTTTGGAATTGGAAGCTCAAATTTGGGGAATGTCTAACTTTAGCATAGTCCACACCCGGACAAAATTTTAGAAATATTGAAAGGGGTGGGTGACCTGGCCTGGAGGATTTGACATGAAATTACGGCCTCAGTCCGAAATGACCGAGGTATTCTTTTCTGGGTAGGGAGTCAGTCCTTTTTGTCGGACATGCGCAAAGGGGGTTCTTCCGGTCAAGGTCCCATGGGAGTTTCTTGTCTTTTTTATTTCATTTTTATTTTCGTTCTTTTTAATTTTAAATTTTAATTTCATTTTCGTATTTTTTAATCCCCCCAAACTCTCCTCAGATCAATCGACTGGTCATGTTAAGCCCTATCACCTATAAGGAGGAGGAGGAGCTGGAGGCGGATGAGCTGGAGGAGGAGGAAGAAAGAAGAAGGAGGGGAGGGTGGAAGGGTATCATGCTTTAGGGTGTTTTTTTTTCTGCAAAAGGAAAACTGGAAGCTTAGTAAAAGTTTAATGGTATAATGAAAAAACAAAAGAGGATTATTTGGAAATTCTAGATTCTGTTAGAAGATCTGGCTGAAGCTTTATGAAAATGATCTGAAAACATATTTATAAACTAGCCACGGTACCCGCAATAGATTGCCAATTCTAAATATTTTCAGTTGTGGCTCTTTTACTGTGTGAGGCTTAGAATAAATTAGATTAAATGCCAAATTTTCAATCCTGATTAACTAGTGTTGCTTATCCGCGTCAAATTCTTATTTTTGATAAGTATCCTCAAATCAGTAAATAATGGACATTTCTGTTTTTATTATAGAGGAAGAAAGGGAAGAAAATGACATGCTACACAGAAAAGATATAGAAGAAGAAAGAAAGAAAGAAAGAAGGAAGGAAGGAAAGAAAGAAAAAAAAGAGAGTAGGGGAAATATAGATAGAGGGGGTGAGTGCGCGGAAACTATAATATACCAAACTTTTTTCCTGGGTAGATTTTTTTCTGAACCTTTTCGCCACGGGTCGGATGTGGCAGAAGGTAGCAAGTATGAGGTATCCAGCGAGTATCGAATTGATTTTTCAGTACCAATTGATCTGCGAGACTAAGTTGTTAGCTATATGTCCCGAAAGCATTGCCCTTATGGCAAATCCCCAGCCCTCTTTATCATATATGTGCTAGAAGGCAATGACTGAGGGTCTTAGTGTCCTGTTTATGACATTAAATTGAATCCAATGGCGATGTTCAAATTTTGGAGCTCTGGGGAGTGTGGAGTACGCCTGCATTGCTATTACTTCCAGGTCCACCCTAACCCGGAGTGGTAATACCTGTTAGGGTCCGATCTATAGGTTAAATAGAAGAAAAAATATACCAAAAAAGTGTTTAAAAAATTAGCTAAGAAAGAACGTCCAATATCCATCAAGAATGAATGGAACAAAACGTCTTCGGCATAAAATAACCCAACAAGGGTTGCCATGCCGTAAAAATCCACCAACCAACCAACCAGCTATAAAATGAATAGCTATGAATAATGAATTGAACAAAACGTTTTGGCATAAAATAATCCAACGAGGGTTAACATGCCGTAAAGTCCAACCAACCCACCAGCTATAAAATGAATAGCTATGAATAATGAATTGAACAAACGTTTTTGGCATGAAATAATCCAACAAGGGTTGACATGCCGTAAAGTCCAACCAACCACCAGCTATAACATGAATAGCCATGATTAATGAATGGAACAAAACATCTTCAGCATAAATAACCCAACAAGGGTTGACATGCCGTAAAATCCAACCAACCCACCCACCAGCTATAACATGAATAGCTATAAATTATGAATTCAACACAACGTCTTCAACATAAAATAATCCAATAAGGTTTGACATGCCGTAAAAATCCAACCAACCAACCCACTAGCTATAACATGAATAGCTATAAATAATGAATGGAACAAAACGTCTTGGACATAAAATAACCCAACAAGGGTTGAAATGCCGTATAATCCAACCAACCAGCCCACCAGCTATAACATGAATAACCATGAATTATGAATTGAACAAATGTCTTCAGCATAAAATAACCCAACAAGGTTTGATATGCAGTAAAGTCCAGCCAACCACCCTACCAGCTATAACTTAATAACCATAAATAATGAATTGAACAAAACTTCGAGATAAAATAACCCAACAAGTGTTGACATGCCGTAAAATCCAAAAATGAAAGAAAATAAAGATAAGATGACCCTTCAACTTCCCGAATGCTCGGGGTGGTATACATTTTCAACGATGCTCGATGGCTGGAGTATTTTGGGTTTAGAACTGGCGGGCTGAGGTTGTTTCATGAATTTATCGACCCTTGCTGTTTTGGGAAAAAGAACTTGTTTTTGTTTTGAGATCTTAGCGAACGTCGTTCACGTTCAATTTATTTCAGATTCTTTACTTAATAATTACAAAGGTTTACATGAAAATATTATAATTGAGCAAGACATCATTAATTAGAAGAATTATCGATTAATTCAAACAGTTTGTTTTAGTTTTTCGCCTCAAGAAACAAAAGAGAGAAAGAAATGACTGGTAATTAATGAGGAAACAATTATAGAGTGAAAGCGGTAAATAGATGGGTAGAAGGAGGGGAGAAGAAGAAGAAGAAAGAGGAGAAGAAGGAGTAGAAGAAACAGAGGAGGAGGAGGAGGAGAGGAGGAGGAGAAGAATGAATGAAAAGAAGAAGAAGAAGAGGAAGATAGGAGAGAAGAAGGAGTGAAGAAAAGAAGAGGATGAGGAGAAGAATGAATGAATGAAAAGAAGAAGAAGAAGAAGGATAATAATAATAATAATAATAATAATAATAATAATAATAATAATAAGAGAAAGAAGAAGAAGAAGAAGAAGGGGGATGAGAGAAGAGGTAGATGGAGAAAAGAAGAAGAAGAAGAAGAAGAAGAAGAAGAAGAAGAAGAAGAAGATAGGAGAAAAATTAATTGACAAGAAGAAAAAGGAAGGAGGAGGAGGAAGAGGAGAAGAATGAGTGACAACAAGAAGATGGAGGAGAAGGAGGGTGGGTTGGAAAGGAGGGGGAGAAGAAGAAGGAGGAGAAGAAGAAAGGAAATGAAGAAGGAGGAGGAGGAGGAGACGAATGAGTGACAAGAAGAAGAAGAAGAAAGGAAGAGGGGGAGGGAAAGGAGATAGAGAAGAAGAAGAAGAAGAAGAAGAAGATGATGAGAAGAAGAAGAAGAAGAAGAAGAAGAGGGATAATAATAATAATAATAATAATAATAATAATAATAATAATAATAATAATAATAATAATAGACTTCGAGATAAAGACGGATCACCCTATCCAGCCAGGAGAGTAGACCTAGTATTGATTAACAAAAAAAAGAGAACGTGTCAACTGATGGATTTTGCCGTCCCAGCAGATCACAGTGTGATGCTGAAGGAAAATGAAAAGATGCATAAATACCTGGACCTTGCCAGAGAATTGAAAAAGCTATGAAACATGAGAGTGAAAGTGATACCTATTGTAGTTGGTGCACTTGGAACGGTCCCACTATACTTGGAAAAAAGACTGGAGGATCTGGAAATCAGAGGAAGAATAGAGACCATCCAGACTACTGCACTGCTGCAATCGGCTAGAATACTCAGAGAAGTCCTGGAGACCTGAGGAGGCTTGTTGTCACTAGCCTCCAGTGAAATAACATCAGCTAACGCTGATGTGAAAAACTCAAAAGGAATAATAATAATAATAATAATAATAATATATGCATAAACCAGAATCTGTTCTTGAGAACGAAACGCATAAAATTCTCTGGCACTTTGAAATAAAAACGGATCACCTTATCCCAGCAAGAAGACAAGACCTAGTGTTGATAAACAAAAAAGAAAGAACTTGTCAACTGGTGGATTTTGCAGTGCCAGCAGATCACAGGGTGAAGCTAAAGGAAAATGAAAAAATGGACAAATATCTGGATCTTGCCAGAGAACTGAAAAAGTTATGGAACATGAAAGTGAAAGTTATACCAATTGTAGTTGGTGCACTTTGAACGGTCCCAAAAGGATTAGAAAAGGGTTTGGAAAGTTTGGATACCAGAGGAAGGATTGAAACAATTCAGAACACTGCACTGCTGCAATCTGCCAGAATACTCAGAAGACTCCTGCTGTCACTCAGACTCCAGTGAAAGACCATCAGCTAACACTGATAGTGAAAACTCAAAAGGAGATAATAATAATAATAATAATAATAATAATAATAATAATAATAAGAAGAAGAAGAAGAAGAAGAAGAAGAAGAAAGAAAAAAAAAACTTGATAGTGGCGAAAGAAGCTTCAACAGAAAGAAAAACAGACAAAGATAGATATACAGATAGATGATGAACAGTTTTAATAAATAAATAGGGTATATCAGCCGAAACGTTGTACAAATAACAATGAAGATGGGGAGAATAGTCCGAATAACGCAGATAATACTAAGATTTCTTATGTCTCCATATATTGCTCCAAAATTGCCCCAATGCTACAATCGTGGGGGTTTCCTTTACAATTATTATCTCGATGGGATTTTTTGAGGTCGTCTTGGAATATTTTTGTTGTTGCTTCAGAAATTTATTCGTTTTTCATATCTCCGGATACGTTTGGATTTTTCCTTTAAATCATTTTCTATTATCATTTTCTATCATATTCTATTATTGAGATTTTATCGATGCTATCTCATATTTTCTTTTAATTCTCTTGATACCTTACCATTTCAATCAAGTATAGATATTACGGTAAAATCGAACTTAACGGTCCTAAATTCCACCATCGTATGTCACCCCGCCGAAAGAAAAAAAAATACCAAAATCAGGGAATTAATCGAATTTAATGAAATTTCAGTGTTGATATATTAAGGAATAAAAGATATAATGCACCAGTTATTTTATTAAAAAAAACTGTTACATTTTCCAGGTCAGTTAACTTGGAACCACGTATCTGTGAGGCGTAACACATATTCTCAAAGATACGTGGTTTAAAGTTAACTGACCTAAAAAATGTATAGGTTTTTAAATAAAATAACTGGTGCATTATATCTTTTATTAATTAATGCGTCAACACAGAAAATTTCATTAAATTCAGTTGATTCCCTGATTTTTGTATTTTTTTCCTTTCGGCGGGGTGACACACGAAGGGGGAAGTTTGATTTAACCGATATATCTCAAAATAGACGAAGTGATAGTAATTGGTAGGGTCCCATCTATGGTTTGAATAAAAAAAAGGAGTTTTTAAAATGTATTTAAAAAACTAGAATTTAAAAAAAATTGAGTGCCCATCAATAATGATTGGTTTGTTTGGTTTGTTTTGTTTTACGGCATATCAACCTCAGTGGGTTATTTAATGCCGATAAAGTTTTGAAATAAATCAATTCTTAAATGGATAATACCTTTTTTTAATAAATACATTTTTCTATTTAACCCATAGATGGGACCCTAACAGGTACTACCACTCCCGGGTCAGAGTGGAACAGGGAGCAATGGTGATAAAGGGGTGCTCCACATTCCCCAAACCTCCAGAACTGGAACCTCACCATCAGAATAGAGTTTAACGTCATTCCCAGGACATGTAGACCCGCAGCCACCCCCTTCTAGCACCCATATGATAAAAAAGGGTTGGAGATTGCCATAAGGGCAATAGGGTTGGGAAAATCATATAGGTGCTAGGGCTTGACGTGACCAGCCGATTGATCGGAGGGGGCCTCTCTGATCGCCCGTCTAGCCCAAGATAGGGCCAAAGTGGAGTATTGCATGTCATAAACTGCTCATCCACCTGGCTCTATCCTTAAGCATCACGGGTCGCCACCCACAGCCAACAGGTGGCCCCATTCAAATTCAACCATATAAACAACCAACCAACCAACCAACCAATCGAAAGGATGTAAAGATGGAAGGTAAACATGACGGTTGAAAGAAAAGGAGATATTAAAAAAAGGAATGAAAGAACACCAGAAGGAAAGAAATAAGAAGAAAAAGAAAGAGAAGTAATTTAAAAATAATCTAATCAATAATGGTTGAAATGAGAAAGACAATAAACATTAGTGGACCCATCATTTATTGATTTGTTAGTAAAAGATGCAACATAAAACGCCTTATTTACTAAATGACCCTATATATATATATAATATATAATAATATATTATATATATATATATATCCCAAACAATATATATACTATAAATAGACATATATATAAAAACACACACACACACACACACATACACACACACATAATGCGCCTACAGAGATTGACCTTTTCGTGATTTGTTTAGCCTTACATTTGAACATATATGCCCGCCTAATTCATTAATTATCAACTAATTAAATTTCAAAATTATGTATGGCTTCAATTAAGCACATATTCTCCCCGAAAATTGTCGGCTAAAAGCCATATAAAATAAACACATTTTTTGTTTACTTCTCAATATATATATAAGTAAAGTCGTCCTAATGTCCCTTTTCACTAGCGCTAGACCAAGGAAATTCTTTGGGAGTTTGAGGCGGAGCACCACTCCTACCATCAGCTCCTCACTTTACCACAAATATCCATCTGCTCCTCATACGCTAAGTTGGCGAGGGCCGGAATCGAACCAGGAATCTCGAGGTTCCCAGCCAGACACTCTACCGAGTGTGTGTGTAAATTGAAAAATAGAAATGAATCCGACAATATGTTGAAAAGATAAATAAATAAAGGAAAGAATATGTTGCATGGATAAAAATGGTTTAAGGAAATGGTAACACGTGTTTTGACCGAGAGTTTGTCCATGTACACATTGTATTCTTCTTCTTCTTCTTCTTCTTCTTATTATTATTATCATTATTATTATTATTATTATTATTTATCTATTTATTTATAATAGTATAAATAGAAATAGAATGGATTTTTTTGCAATATGAGGTGTGCTAAAGTCCACCTCTTAAACTTATAGACTCTGCGTGAGAACGTGGATTAAAGCAAGACAATCAATAGCTCGACTACGTGGTTAGTTAACTATTTAATCACCGATCTTGAAAGTCGTTCATTTGCACGTATTTACCACGGACGAAAGGATCTGCAACCAAGGACTCTGCTCAACTTAAGGATTCAACCAAACACGAAGAAAAACAGAGGAACAACCAAAGGATTCTACCTAACATTAAGGAACAACCAATGATCTCCGCTGTAAAGCCCTTTCACTTGCAGCTTAAAAATGGCCACAAAAATCGTAACAGGATTAATGGGGGTAGGAAGATAAAAAGGAATGACGGAAGGGTGGGAGGAAGGAAAGAACGAAGGAAGAAAGGAACTATAGATACTTGGATGGAAGAAAGGAAAGATGGACGGAAATAACGTTGTTGAAAGGAAGAATAGAAGGATGGAAGGAATGATGGAAGGAAGGAAAATAAATATATAAGGATCGAAGGAAGGAATGATGGACGGAATGAATGGTGGTGACGGAGGAAGGATGGAAGGATGACAGAAAGGAATGAAGAAAGGAAGGGAGGACCGATAGATAATATGATCGTAAGGAGTAAAAGATGAGCGGAAAGAATATTGTTAAAGAAAATGGACGGAAGGATGGAAACAAGGATCGTAGGAAGGATCAAAGGAAGGATCAAAGGAAAGAAAGAGAGTCGTAAGAATGGTAGTGAAAAGAGGAAGAATTGAAGGATGCAATGGAATAGGACAGGATGACGGAGAAAGGAAGAAGAGAGGGAAAGTATGACAGAAGAATGGTGGTAAAAGGAAAAAATGGAAGAAAGGAAAGATCTAAGGAAGGATCGTAGTAAGGATCAAAGGAAGGATCGAAGGAGAGAATGATTGTCGGAAGAATGGTGGTGATGAAAGAAGGATAGAAGGCAGACAGAAAGGGAAGGAAGGAAGTAAGGAATGGGGGAGGAAAAAAGGAAGGAAAATATAAGGATCGAAGGAGGGAAAGATGAATCGAAAGAATAATGCTGGAAGTAAAGAAGGAATGAATGAAGAAGAGAAAGGAGGAACCAAGGAGATAAATATTGACAGAGTGTTGAAAAGAGAAAGAATAGAAGGATGGAAGGATAGAAGGAAGACAGAAAGGAAAGAAAAGAGAAAAAAGTATGAAAGATACATTGTTATGGAAGGAAGTAAGGAAGGAGGAGGGATGAAAAGTAAAGAAGGACAGAGGAAGAGAAAGATTGACGTAAGAATAGTGGAAAGAAGACATTAAACAAGAAAAGAGTGAGAGTGAAGAAAGGAAGGAGGAAAGGAAAGAGGCGGGAGGATTAATGGAAGAATAGCGGGTGAAGGGAGAGGATTGAATAATGGAAGGAAGACATAATAGAAGGATCGAAGGAAAGAAAGACTTTCGAAGAATGGTGGTGAAAGGAAAAAGAATTGAAGGATTCAAAGAAGAAATGAAGAAAGGGATGAAGGGAGGATGAAGAAAGTAAGGAAGGAAGGAAGAGAAAGGAATGTGTTGAAAGGAAAAATGGAAGGAGGAAAGATCTAAGAAAGGGTCGTAGGAAGGATCAAAGGAAGGATAGAAGAAGAGAAAGATTGTCGGAAGACTGGTGGTGAAAGGAAAAATGGACGGAAGGAAAGATCTAAGGAAGGATCAAAGGAAGGATCGAAGGAGAGTCAGATTGTTGGAAGAATTGAAATATTCAAAGAAGAAGGAAGGAAGGAAGGAAGAAGGGAGAGAAGGATTGTTGAAAGAATGATGGTAAAAAGAAAAATAAGAAAAAATGAAAGGAAGGAAGCATGAAAGGAGGGAAGAATCTAAGGAAGGATCAAATGAAGGATCGAAGGAGAGAAATATTGTTTGAAGAATGGTAGTGAAAAGAAGAAGGATTAAAGGAATCAAAGAAGAAATGAAGCAAGGGAAGAAAGAGGATGAATGAAGGAAGGAAGAATGGAGGGAAAGATTGACGGAAGAATGTTGGTGAAAGGAAAAAGCGGAAGGAAGGAAAGATCTGAGAAAGGATCGTAGCAAGGATCAAAGGAAGGATCGAAAGGAAAGAAAGATTGTCGGAAGAATGGTGGTAAAAGGAGGAAGAATTAATTGATTCAAAGAAGAAATGAAGAAAGGAAAGAAGGAAGGAAGAAGGGAGGGAAATATTGATGAAAGAATGGTGGTGAAATGAAAGATTAAAAAAATGAAAGGAAGGAAGAATGAAAGGGGGGAAGGATCTAAGGAAGGGTCTAAGAAGGAGAGAAGGAGAGAAATATTGTTTGAAGAATGGTAGTGAAAAGAAGAAGGATTAAAGGAATCAAAAAAGAAATGAAGCAAGGGAAGAAAGAGGGATGAATGAAGGAAGGAAGAATGGAGGGAAAGATTGACGGAAGAATGTTGGTGAAAGGAAAAAGGTGGAAGGAAAGATTTAAGAAAGGATCGTAGCAAGGATCAAAGGAAGGATCGAAGGAAAGAAAGATTGTCGGAAGAATGGTAGGAAAAGAGGAAGAATTGAAGGATTCAAGATCTAAGGAAGGATGGTGTGAAGGATCAAAGGAAGGAAGAAGGAATGATGAATGAAGGAAGGGAGAAGGGATGGAAAGATTGATGAGAAAATGGTGGTGAAAGGAAAAATAATAAAATGAAAGAGAGACATNCTTAGAAGCCGAGCTAGCACATGTAAGCCTCATCTACGCAGATTGTCTGGGTGGGGATTGGAATAAAGTAACATCAACATAAATCGAAGTCTTGTGTTTATTACTAAAAACTAACAATGACACAAGGCTTCTGATAAGGATGATCCTCAACAGAAACCAGATCCGGAATCCTCAATAGAAGACCAGACGAGCACTTAGAAGATATACCAGACCAAGATAGATGATAGACGATCGAAGCAAAGCCGGCCAGAAGAATAGACGACCAGAGTAAGAATTAAAGAAAGGTATATAACGTATATATGCTGATTTGGCTTAGGGAAAAGACCAGTATATAACATATACCTATTTAGTGCCGGTAGAAGGCGCTATGCAACAATAAAAAGAAAGAAAACGTTAGAAAAATAGAACGAAAGAAAGAAAGAAGAGAAGAGAAAATCATTGAGAAAGAATAAAAAATACAAGGAAATAGAGAACAATAGAAGGAAAGAAAAAATATGTGTGAAAGAAAGAAAGAAAAGAAAGAAAGAAAGAAAGCGAAGGGAGAAAAACAAAACAAACAGAATACAAGTAAAGAGAGAACGCTAGAAAGAAGAAAAAAAGAAAATGACTGAAAGAAAATGATTGAAAGAAAGAAAGAAACGAGGAAAGAAAGGAGGAAAGAAAGAAAGAAAGAAAGTATTGAGAATGATAGAAAGAACAGAGGGGAAATAAAGACAGAAAGGACGCATGTTAGAAAGTGAGTAAATATATATAATATATATATATATATACCAAACTCCTCCGCACGATTAGGATGTGACACAAGGTCAATTTCTTAAGCGGAGTTCAACAGGTTTGAATTCACAGTTTTTCTTCTCCTAGACCGGTTGCCTAACCAAGGTTAAAGAGCCCAGTTTGCCCTACTATCTATCCATAGCTGAAGGGAGAGTACGATTCATACATTTCCCAATGATATTAGCGCTAAGTGAAATGCAATTACCACATCCAGGATTTGAACTCGGGGCGACGAGTCTATTTCCCATGACTTTAACCATTACACCACGCGCTTCCAAACAAAGGGAGTAAAAAATGACGTCATCAATTTACAGACCAATAAAAAAGAAGGAATGAGTCTACCATAAGAAAAGAAATGTATCATTAAAAAAAGGGGGAGGGAAACTCAAGAACAGAAAATATGTATTCAAAAAATAAAAATATTTCTTTAAAAAAAGATAAAGAAATAATCTTCAAAGAGAGATAGTTACATTATCGCGAGTGTTTTCCAATAGAGATATACATAGATAGATATTTGATTTATTTTTATATATTTTAGCTGACGACAATTTAATGTTAGTCACGTTTTCCTATTGTCTGCACACAAACCTGAAAGCTACTTTTCTTTAACTGTTCAGACTAATTCATATTCATGAACTAATTACTTTTATTTACCTTACTCTGAAATCGTTGATCATAATCCTGATATTCCCGCCAAATATATTGTGTTCAAATCGAAGATTCAAAACGTTATGAAAACCACAATAACGAATTGCACTACTGATTACTTGTTCATTTTATAGCTTTTTTGAAAAATCTGTAGACCTTACACAATCAACATAATGGAGCACTCTCTCTGTCTCTCTCACTCTGTCTCTCTTCCTGTCTCTCTCCCTGTCTCTCTGTCTCTCTATCTCTGTCTTTCTCTCTTTGTCTCTGTCTCTGTCTCTCTCTGTTGCATTATTGAAAGAGAGTATTAAAGAGATTTTTAGAATTGAACAAGAATAAAAGAACATTTTTAAAGCGCAGACAACAAATACATAAAATAAATGGACACCACACTCCGATAAATGGAAATCTAATAAAAAAATCTAATTAAAAAAATCTAATTAAAAAAATCTAT
The DNA here is from genome assembly GCA_023376005.1 of Doryteuthis pealeii. Classification (NCBI taxonomy): domain Eukaryota; kingdom Metazoa; phylum Mollusca; class Cephalopoda; order Myopsida; family Loliginidae; genus Doryteuthis; species Doryteuthis pealeii. The sequence continues at coordinate 57,219,378 of CM042174.1, forward strand.
AAATAAATTTGGTAATTACTTCTTCTGTTTAGAGTTTTTATATCTGTAGAAACAAATCAACGTAACAGAGCATTCTCTCTCTCTCTCTCTCTCTCTCTCTCTCTCTCTCCCTCTCTCTCTCTTCTCTCTCTCTATCTATCTATCGATTTATCAATCTCTCTAACTTTTCTCTCTCTCTCTCTCTCTCTCTCTCTCTCTCTCTATATATATATATATATATATATATATATATATATATATATCAATCTCTCTAACTTTGTCTTTCTCTCTTTGTCTCTGTCTCTGTCTCTCTCTGTTGCATTATTGGAAGAGAGTATTAAGGAGATTTTTAAAAAAATGACCAAGAATAAAAGAAAATCTTTAAAGCGCAGTCAACAAACACATAAAACAAATGGATCCCACACACCGATAAATGGAAAACTAATTTAAAAAAAATCTCTAAATGAATTTGGTAATTACTTCTTCGGTTTAGAGCTTTTATATCTGTAGAACGAAATCAACGTAACAGAGCATTCTCTCTCTCTCTCTCTCTCTCTCTCTCTCTCTCTCTCTCTCTCTCTCTCTCTCTCTCATCTCCCTCACTCTCTGTATCAAAATTAGATTAAATAAATAAAAAATAAATAAAAAGACACACAAAAAATAACTCCCAGAAGGCCTGAGACCGGAAGAGCTCTCATGGCATGTGCAGAAAAAACCCGAATTCTTTGCGCCCAAAAAGTTTTTTCTGCCCTTTTTACCTCAGGACTTTGAAGGAGAAACACCTATTGACTTCCTCGGGAAAATATGTCTCCTCAAAGAAATAGTGTGAATCAACGAATCTTTAAACCCTAAAGTTATCCTTATCTTTGTTTCTTTCGCTTCTTTTCCTAAATTCCCTTTCAGCTTACCAGTCCACAAGAAGGAAAAACCGGCTATATTGAGGATTAGACACAAATACGAACGTAATAAACCACATAGAACTAACAACCAACCAAAACCAAAATAGTTTCAAGTATTTAATAATATCTTAATCATAAATTAAGACTAATTTCATCTATCTAAAAATTTATGATTGAAAATAGGCAATTTTGCGCAATAAATTTTCCGATATTACTATACATTTAAAAATTATAACTAACGATTGTTCTTTTTCGTTTACGGAAGATTTACTGTGGTATAAGTTATTCCTTGTTGCTATCCCCAGAGAGAAAATTGTTTTTTTTTAAGTAAATTTAAAAAAAACAAAAATTTTCTCTCTGGGGATAGCAACAATTGTTTCAATCGGCGTGTCCTTGCTGTATTGTTATTTTTCTTACATTTTTTGACTACGCAGTGTAACTTTCGTGGATAACATTTTGCAGATGTAGGCCTATGTAGATTTTGTCCCAGCGTAAACAATTATAGAGATGAAAAACTTGAAAAAACAAAAACAAAAAAAATGAGTTTTCTTCCCTAAATAATTGTATACAGCAGCAATTTGTCTTACGAGTACCTAAACTTACGAATTTTCTGATTTACAGAATTAGCACTATTCTCTCTCTCTCTCTCTCATCTCCCTCTCTCTCACTCTCTCTCTCTCTCTCTCTCTCTCCCTCACTCTCTGTATCTGTATATTGGAAATTACTTCTTCGGTTTAGAGCTTTTATATCTGTAGAACGAAATCAACGTAATAGAGCATTCTCTCTCTCTCTCTCCCCCCTCTCTCTCTTTCTCTCACTCTCTCTCTCTCTCTCTCTCTCTCTCTCTCTCATCTCCCTCACTCTCCGTATCTGTATACAGCAGCAATTTGTCTTACGAGTATCTAAACTTACGAGTTTTCTGATTTACAGAATTAGCACTATTCTCTCTCTCTCTCTCATCTCCCTCACTCTCTCTCTCACTTTCTCTCTTTCTCTCTCTCTCTCTCATCTCTCTCTCTCTCTCTCTCTCTCTCTCTCTCATCTCCCTCACTCTCCGTATCTGTATACAGCAGAAATTTGTCTTACGAGTACCTAAACTTACGAATTTTCTGATTTACAGAATTAGCACTATTCTCTCTCTCTCTCTCTCTCATCTCCCCTCACTCTTTCTCTCTCTCTCTCTTTTCTCTCTCTCTCTCATCTCCCTCTCCCTTCTCTCTCTCTCTCTCTCCTCTCTCTCTCTCTCTCTCATTCTCCTCACTCTCTGTATCTGTATATTGGAAATTACTTCTTCGGTTTAGAGCTTTTATATCTGTAGAAACGAAATCAACGTAATAGAGCATTCCTCTCTCTCTCCCTTTCTCCCTCTCTCCTCTCTCTCTCTCTCTCTCTCTCTCTCTCTCCCTCACTCTCTCTCTCACTCTCTCTCTTTCTCCTCTCTCATCTCCCTCACTCTCTCTTTCTCATCTCCCTCACTCTCCGTATCTGTATACAGCAGCAATTTGTCTTACAAGTACCTAAGCTTACGATTTTCTGATTTACAGAATTAGCACTATTAGAAAATCTCATTTATTTTATTTTTTTTGAATTAGCAGTAAATAAACTAATAACAGATGAGACACAAAACTTTATTATAGCATTACATTCGACTATAGCTGCATACGGTAAAGCGCTAAGAAAAAAATGCCAAAAATTGTAGACATATATTTGAATGCTTTTTCGTTTTCACAAGGCCGTTTCTTTTCACTCATGGGTATTTTATTTCCTCCCAAGTTACAATTGCCAAGAGAAAAAATATTCAAGCATTCTACCACACTCAATTTACACTCTGATCTCTCACCCGTTCCTTTCTTCCCTTCGCCACGTTCCATTCGCTCGTCCAATCGAACCATGCCAGTTGTCCATGCCAAATCATCACCTAAATTTTTCCGTTCTAATCCACCCATCAGGCCACCCACACGGCTCCACGTCACGCCCATTACTTTTATTGACATTGGCCTTGAACCAAACATGAATATTTGACTAACCAACAAAAGATAATCTTCACAGATGGAAAAATCAAAGGCGTAAAGCATTAGCTATTTATTTTTAAGTGTAGACATATATTTGATTGCTTTTTGGTTTTCCCGCCAGCAACCATATTGTAAAACGAAATATCCATAATCAGAATGGAATCCTGGTAGTTAGGCAGCGGTTCAGTTGACTGGCAGTTCTATGATGTCATGGAATCTTAAACAACATGGGCCTGAGGGTTTTATTGCCTTGTGCTATTTGGATTTTTGTCAGTAATAACACAAGGCCGCTTCTTTTCACTCATGGGTATTTTATTTCCACCCAAGTTACAACTGCCAAGAGAAAAAATATTCAAGCATTTTACCACACTCAATTTACCCGCTGATCTCTCACCCGTTCCTCCCCCCCCCCTTCGCCACGTACCAATCGCCCGTCCAATCAAACCACGCCAGGTGTCCATGCCGAATCATTACCTAAACTTTTCTGTTCTAATCCACCCATCAGGCCACCCTCACGGCTCCACGTCACGCCCATTACTTTTATTGACAGTGGCCTTGAACCAAACTTGGATATTTGACTAACCAACAAAAGATAATCTTCACAGATGGAAAAATCAAAGGCGTAAAGCATTAGCTATTTATTTTTAAGTGTAGACATATATTTGATTGCTTTTTGGTTTTCCCGCCAGCAGCCATATTGGAAAACGAAATATGCATAATCAGATTGTCTGTGAACAAGAATCGCTTACGGCCAAGATTATCATTGCCTGTAAATACTGTCTACATAGTGGCAGCCATTTTGTTTCGCCTTCAAGTGGTCCTTTGCGAGAAAATGGTATTTTTTAAAGATACATTGACAATCCAAGCAGACAAAAAGAAATTGTCCATTTTTTTTGGTATATGAATTTAGTTGTTTCAATTCTTAGGCTGTATAAATGTACATGCTATAAAGACATTCACCTTGTACTCTTTTTTAAGCAACGATGAAAGAAAATTTAGGTTTGGTTTGGTTTGTTTTGTTTTACGGCATATCAACCCCGGTGGGTCATTTAATGCCGGCAAAGTTTTAAAAAATGTTCGTTCTTAATGTATACTCAATATTTTTACACATTTTTCTATCTAACCCATAGATGGGACCCTAACAATTACTACCACTCCGCGTCAGAGTGGACCAGTGAGCAATGGTGATGAAGGGGTACTCCACATTCCCCAGACCTCCAGAACTGGAACCTGATATACACACTTGGAAACCAACCGTGACTCTGAATTTCAGGCACATTGAGTTGTACGATCGTCATATGGTCTGGTTTGGTTTTTGTTTTGTCTTACCACATATCAACTTCAGTGGGTCATTTAATGCCGATAAAGTTTTGAAATAAATTCTGAATGGATAACACAATGTTTTTATAAATACATTTTTCTATTTGACCCATAGATGGGACCCTAACAGGTACTACCACTCCAGATCAGAGTGGACCAGTGTGCAATGACGATTAAGGGGTACTCCACATTCCCAGACCTCCAAACTGGAACCTCACCATCAGATAGAGTTTAACGTCATTCCCAGGACATGAAGATCCTCAGCAACCGCCTTCTATCACCCATATGATAAAAAGTGTTGGAGCTTGCCATAAGGGCAATAGGGCTGGGAAAATCATATAGATGCTAGGGCTTGACATGACCAGCCGATTGATCGTAGGGGGCCTCTCCGATCGCCCGTCTAGCCTAAATAAGGGTCTAAATGGAATGTTGCATGTGATGGACTGCTCATCCACCAGGATTCCGTCCTTAAACATCACGGGTCGCCACTCACAGCCAACAGGTGGCTTCATTTAGGGGAGTCTTACCCCTCTGCAGAGGTGCAGTCGGTGTATTCTAAACTCCCAACCAACTGGGCTAAAAAAGATTTGTTTCTTTTCATGCTAGTTTATTAGAACTAGCAACAGAAAACACCCCCCGGGCGTCGTAAAATTAATTTTTGAAAGACATTGCTTGAGAGGGTGGGAGTTAAAAATTCAATGTCAGAGGTTTTGTATCATAAGTAAGACAAATCCTCATATTTATTAAAGGAGTTAAAAAAAAAAAATAAAACAATTTGAAATGAAAACTGAGCCCCGTCCCTCTCAAATAAAATGTTGCGTGCATGTAATAATCAAACAATTAATTTGAATATTTTCCTCATCAATTTTACACAAAATCGTAGGTATTTATTTATTTGTAAACTTTTTAGTTAACTTCTTGTTACTGTAATAAAAAAGGATGAGAGTAAAAAACAATTGTTAAAATTGCTTACTCAAAATTGGGTGTATATAGCATAAGAATATTATTAAGCTGTGACGTAAGCTGTGACGTATAGCTATGACGTAGTTTTTGTTACAGACAGAAATACAGACAATCTCCATTATTAATAGATTAGAGTATATCCTATGATGATTTTAAAAAAAATAAAGTAATGTGTAAGTTGGTTGGTTTAATTTCTTCCTTGGGTTATTTTATGCCAAATGCCTTTGTTTTATTCTATCTTGTTGAGTATTCAATTTTTTAAGACTCACTAGCAAAATCCCCCCCCCGGGCAATGTAAAAATAGATTTTTGAAACATATTGCCTGAGGGGTAGGAATTAAAAATTCAATGTCAGCGAGTGTATACCCTAAGTAATTAAAATCATCAAATTCATTAAAGGATTCAAAAATAAAACAATTTGAAATGTAAACTTTAAATATGTATTAAAATAAAACAAACTATATATAGATATATAATACCAGTCATGTATTTATTAAAACTTGTTTTAAAAAACAATGAGGACTGTCTAATGTTGCATGTTCAAATTTTGAGTGTATTTATTCTATGTTATGACGATTTTGGGTAATGTAACGTAAGCAGTGACGTAATTTTTGTTACAGACAAAAACCGGAAGCGAATCTCCATTATTAATATATATAAATATATGCTTGGTAATATTGATTTCTAATTATTTGGTTTTGTCTTAATGAATTTGAGCAATAATCTCGGGTATAAATCTTAAAAGAAATCCATTAACAAGAAGAAATAACTTATTTTATTCTTTACCTCCTATTTTAAATGAATAGTTCAATTAGTAAAATTTAGCAATGAAAGGCGAGGGTGATGGTAGAGTAAGTTTCAGTTGTCTTATTTTTCGATTATACCACCCTCTGTTTCTAATCCTTTTTTTATCTGCATTCTTATCTAGTTTTATTAGCCTTTCTAATGTAATATATTTTATTACAATAAAAGATAAATACTTGCACACGGAAGGTGCATATATTCGCTAGTTTAATTAATATATGATTCCTCTAACTACAAAAGAAAATCATGGTTTACATTTGAAGTCTACTGTATATCAAAGTCTAAATAGACATGCAAGGAAAGCAAACATATTTTGCGATTTTGTCTGGAGATAATAGAATTATTAATAGGTTTTTAACGTTACGTAAGATAAAACGTAATAACTTAATTATATCGAAAATACAAAGTAACTTAAAAACGACATTTCATATGAATGCAAGTTTTAAAAAATACGGTTAATTTTCCAATTGGTTTAGTTGGTTGGTTCGATTTTGCGGCATTTTACCTTATTGGGTTATTTTATGCTGAAGGCATTTTGTTTTATTCATTCTTGTTGGGTTGGCTGGCTGGTTGGTTGTGTTTTACGGCATGTCAACGCTTTGGGTTATTTTATGCCAAATACGCTTTTTTGTTTTATTCATTCTTGTTGGGTTGGTTGGTTGGTTCATTGGTTGGTTGGTTGGTCGGGTTTTACGGCATGTCAACCCTTGGGTTATTTTATGCCAAAGACGTTTTGTTTTATTCATTCTTGTTGATTAGTTCGATTTTGTGGCATGTCAACCCTTGTTGGGTTATTTTATGCCAAAGACGTTTTGTTTTATTCATTCTTGTTGGGTATTCAATTTTTTAAAATTTTATGGCATATCAACCCTTGTTGGGTCATTTTATGCCAAATACATTTTGTTTTATTCATTCTTGTTGATTAGTTGGATTTTATGGCATGTCAACCCTTGTTGGGTTATTTTATGCCAAATACGCTTTTTTGTTTTATTCATTCTTGTTGGGTTGTTTGGTTGGTTGGATTTTACGGCATGTCAACTCTTGTTGGGTTATTTTATGCCAAAGACGTCTTTTGTTTTATTAATTCTTGTTGGGTTGGTTGGTTGGTTGGATTTTACGGCATGTTGTTCTTTTTTTATAATCATAGTTGGGTGCTAGTAACATTTGACACTCTATCCTTGTGTTTTCTCAGATAACTCAACAGGCCAGCTCTGGAGAGACATACTCTTCCACATAAACTACATGCTGGAACTTCTCCACTTTGAGTATTGCTGGACTGTAGACTTAAAAATTGGCCCTTTATAATATCCCGCTTCAATTTTGGTGATTTATTTTTTGCGACCTTCTTCTTCTTCTTCTTCTTTTCTTTTTTTTTTTCATTTCTTCTTGTTCTTGTTCTTGTTCTTTCCTTTCTTCTTCTTCCTCATCTTTTTTTCTTCTTCTTCTACTTTCATTTATTCTTGTTCTTGTTCTTGTTCTACTACTACTACTACTACTACTACTACTACTATCATCTTAACCCTCTTTCTTCTTCTTCTTTTTCTTCATCTTTCTTCTTCTTCTACTTCTTCTTCTTCTTCTTCTTCGCCCCTTCTTCTTTCCTTTCTTCTTCTTCCTCATCTTTTCTTCTTCTTCTACTTTCATTTATTCTTGTTCTTGTTCCTGTTCTTCTTGTTCTTCTACTACTACTACTACTACTACTACTACTACTATCATCTTAACCCTCTTTCTTCGTCTTCTTCTTATTATTATTATTTACTCCTTTTGAGTTTTCACATCAGTGTAAGCTGATGGTCTCTCACTGGAGTCTGAGTGACAGCAAGTCTCCTCAGGTCTCCAGGTCTCTTCTGAGTATTCTGGCAGATTGCAGCAGTGTAGTATTCTGAATGGTTTCAATTCTTCCTCTGATTTCCAAACTTTCCAAACCCTTTTCTAATCCTTTTGGGACTGTTTCAAGTGCACCAACCACAATTGGTATCACTTTCACTTTCATATTCCACAACTTTTTCAGTTCTCTGGCAAGGTCCAGATATTTTGTCTATTTTTTCATTTTCCTTTAGCTTCACCCTGTGATCTGCTGGCACTGCAAAATCCACCAGTTGACAAGTTCTTTCTTTTTTGTTTATCAACACTAGGTTTGGTCTTCTTGCTGGGATAAGGTGATCCGTTTTTATTTCAAAGTCCCAGAGAATTTTATGCGTTTATTATTATTATTATTATTATTATTATTATTATTATTATTATTATTATTATTATTATTATTTCACTTGTTCTTGTTCTTGTTCTTGTTCTTGTTCTTATTATTATTATTTCACTTGTTCTTCTTGTTCTTGTTCTTGTTCTTGTTATTATTATTATTATTATTATTATTATTATTATTATTATTATTATCTAATGAGACTATCATTATCATAAAAGATAAACTATGCCACCGATATACACTACGGAAGCATTAAATATGTCTAGAAAGAATATTACACAGACAAAAGTACTTAGAATGACAATAACACCGTAAAATCACTGACATATAATGGCCAGGTATATCTGCATAAATCTCTAATCATGTTATCGTCTGATTTTTGATTCTCAGAAAAGTAAAGACGATTGTTTAACGACTGAGAATTGGTCAATCAATTTAGTAGATTAGGTCAGTAGACTTGAAAAAGAGCACCGAATAAAAAAGAGTAAGTAAAAACAGAAACCAAAACGTATAGTGTAAGAGAAGTGCGTTTTATCTCATTACGTACAAGAGAACGTACAATGAACTCAGGGGGTGGGGTGGGCGTGGAGAGAACGTTAAAGAATTGGCGGAAACTACTTATGTGATGTGGCTTTATCTAATTCAATTACGCATGGAACTCTTAGATCTGACCTCAGTTCTTCTTTTCATCTGATAGATAGATAGATAGATAGATAGATAAAAAGATTTCTTTAAAGATTGATTATTCTTATTATAATGAAGATTCGGCGCCTGTAACCGAAACTACGTCAACTAATTCAATAACGCATAGAACTCTTGGATTTTATCTCAGTTCTTTTTCTATCTCATACATAGGTAGTTAAACATTTAGATTTCTTTAACGACTGGTTATTCTTATTATAATGAAGATTCGGGGTCTGTAACCGAAACTACGTCAACTAATTCGATTACGCACGGAACTCTTAGATCTGACCTCAGCTCTTCTTTTCATCTGATAGATAGATAGGTAAACAGTTAGGTTTCTTTAATGATTGGTTATTCTTATTATAATGGAAATTCGGTACCCGTCTGTATGTAACCGGAACTACCTCACTTCTTATTACCTGTCACCTCGTCTCTCTTACTGCCTTTGGCTTTATCTAAAAACGTATGGAACTCTTATATTTGATCTCAGTTCTTTTTTCTATCTGATGGATAGATAGTTAAACATTTGGATTTCTTTAACGACTGTTTATTCTTATTATAATGAAGATTCAGGGTCTGTAACCGAAACTACGTCAACTAATTCAATCACGCATGGAACTCTTAGATCTGACCTCAGTTCTTCTTTTTATCTGATAGATAGATAGATAGATAGATAGATAGATAGATAGTTAGATTTCTTTAATGATTGTTTATTCTTATTATAATGGAAATTCGGTACCCGTCTGTATGTAACCGGAACTACCTCACTTCTTATTACCTGTCACCTCGTCTCTCTTACGGCCTTTGGCTTTATCTAAAAACGCATGGAACTCTTATATTTGATCTCAGTTCTTTTTTTCGATCTGATGGATAGATTGTCAAACATTGAGATTTTTTAACGACTGTTTATTCTTATCATAATGAAGATTCAGTGTCTGTAACCGAAACTACGTCAACTAATTCAATTACGCATGGAACTCTTAGATCTGACCTCAGCTCTCCTTTTTATCTGATAGATAGATAGGTAAACAGTTAGATTTCTTTAACGACGGGTTATTTCTATTATAATGAAGATTCGGTGTCTGTAACCGAAACTACATCAACTAATTCAATTACCATGGAACTCTTAGATCTGACCTCATATCTTCTTTTATCTGAGAGATAGATAGGTAAACAGTTAGATTTCTTTAACGATGGGTTATTTCTATTATAATGAAGATTCGGTGTTGTAACCGAAACTACGTTAACTAATTTAATTACGCATGGAACTCTGAGATCTGACTTCAGCTCTTCTTTTTATCTGTCAATATTAGCAATGAAAATTATATAAAAATATATTTATTTTAACATTGTGTGTTTTCATACCCTTTTATCCACACACACACACACACACACACACACACATAATATATATATATATATATATATATATATATATATATATTTAAAGAGGGAGAGAGAAAGAGATAAATGCATTGATAGATAGATTTATAGATAGAGTCAGTTTGTTTTTTGTAGATGAGTAAATTGGCAAAACATATGATAAAAAGGAAGTAATGTTGTTCACTGCAGAGATTTAAAAACGCCAAAGGATAGTTACTGTGTAGTTTGTCGTCTGCGTGAGAAGCGTCCAAAATGGCTCTTGTCTGTCGGCCATCATTGTCGTTTTTTGATTCAAATTACGTACACACTCCGCTCTGCGAAAAAAAGTTGAAACAAAAAATGATTCTTCCTCAAAAACGTAAACGGAACTAGACATAAAATCTCGTACCGGCAAGAACAGAGAATAAAAAAGACATTTTAGCGGCAACACCGGAAGTCGGTCACTGTGTGTTCCATTAACGGGTTTAATAATGTAAGCGGAAGTTGTGATCACACAGACAGATAAGAGCGATTCGGTGCGCATGCGTGTACGTGTACATGTCATTAAGAGATAGAGAGAGAGAGAGTCCGCGGAAAGAGACGATGATTGAGAAAGATGGCGGATAAAACGATAAAGCCAACGTTTGAAAATTGTTTGGGAGAAACACATTAAATCGTCTGCTTATTGAGAAATTGCAAGAAGGAAATAAGCGAAAAATTGAGAAAGAAAATAAACATGGCGGCTACAAAAACAAAGTTAAAACAAGATTAGAAAGGAAAAGTAAATAAAATTAAAAAAAGAACAAGAAATATGATAATACGAGGAGAAAATAGTGATTAGAATGATTACAAAAAGTTGGTTGAACAGGAAAACGATGGATGAAGTAACTTAAAATGATATATAACAAGAGAGGGCGAGGCAAGTGTGAAACTATAAGATTCACATACCCCATGTGATCGCTATTAGGTCCGTGCACGGCACCCACAGAAAACATATGAAGAATGTGACCCTATATGTTTCGCATACGTACCCCACAGATACTATATTGTCCATAGTACCAAATGTGATATGTATCACATACGCAAATTGATATCGATATAACAAATTGGTGACAGTGAGTATTCTTTGGTAAGAACTTTCTTTAGGAGAGAGAGAGAGACAGATTATGAGAAAGTGACAGATTTGACTTGACAGAGAGACTTACTTGCTGAGCTTCAAACATGTCCGCTGGCTGCCATCATCGTTCGCCAGCTAGGTTGGGTTGTA
>CM042174.1:57233366-57240866 GCA_023376005.1 Doryteuthis pealeii
TCAATTATTAATAAAATTGTCTTACATTATTAATACTGTTAACTATGTCTACATACTGACAACATGCAATTATATTTATATATACAACAAAATAGCGGTTTGCAGTGTGAACGGGAAGGCTAATTTGCATATTTATATTGAAAAATCGAATTTGATAAATATGTGCTTAGTATTATTGATTTCTAACTGTCTGGTTTTATTTTAATGAATATAAGCAAAAATCTCTTCAATGAATCTTAAATGAAATCCATTAATAAGATAAAATAACTGTCATTTTATTCTTTACTTCCTCTTATAACTAAATACTTAAATTAGAAAAAATAACAATGAAAGACGAGAGTGATGGAAGAGTAAGTTTCAGTTGTTCCATTTTTATTATACTCCCTCTGTTTCAAATCTTTTATTTATACTCCCTCTGTTTCAAATCTTTTTATCTGTATTCTTATTTAGTTCCGTTAGACTTTCTAATTTAATACAATATTTTATTACATTAAAACTTAAATACTTGCACCCGGAGGGTGCATATATTTGCTAGTATATATAATATATATGCTTGAGACTTGTCCTGAAAGATAATGAACAGTAATTAAGTTTTTAAATTAAATGAACCTCACAATTTATAAAATGTCAGGTAATGTTTTGAGAGTCTTTATGTCTATAATTATCAACCTCTGGTCTTAAATTATAAAACAAAATTTAATAAATTAGAATAATAAATTCGGTTCATATATTCCAATTATAACAATGTTTATTTGTATTATCAGATTATTTATGCTAATGTCATATTTGAAGAACGATGATAATGAATAATAAATTCCAAGTAAAACAAAATGAAAAAAAAAATTCAAAGTTGAAAGAGACAATTCGGAGGTGGTGAAAAACCATTCCGATTCTTCACAGGAGTTCAATTCCCGGATGAGACTGTTTGCATTTCACATCACGCTAATACCCTTGGGAAAGGTATGAATTCCTCTATTCTCCCTTCAGCCATGTGTAAATAGTAGAGTCGTCTGGGTTCAACGTGGTTGAAGACTGCTGTGATATTGCTGCAGGCTGACAGACTTTGCAGACGTTTGCAGTCTTCGTGCCTTGTGCCCAGGTTCGCGGGAGCATCACTAAAAAGATCTTTATTTTATTGGATCCTTTCCGTCCACTAAGGAAGATGGCGTGGTGTCAAAAAACTTTTTTTTTAAACTAAAAACTAAAAAAAAAAAAATACAATTTTTATCTGCAGCAGCACAAGTAACTCTGCAGGCCAATTCTTGAGTGACAGTCTCTGGTGCACCGAATCCAAGTAAAACAAAATGAAAAAAAAAATTCAAAGCTGAAAGAGACAATTCGGAGGTGGTGAAAAAACATTCCGATTCTTCACAGGCGAGACCTGGTTGAAGACTGCTGTAATATTGCTGCAGGCAGCACTTATTCATGGAATGCAGTTTTTTTTTTCACATCAAAAACCGTTATTTTAAAGCAAACAATATGAAAGATCTGATTGAAAATGTCAACATGGAGGATATTCTCTCTTTTTTAGGGAAATAGAATTATACCATAGAATATAGACATGAAACAAATCAATACCATACAGCATAATCCCAATGATGCAAACACATAGTTAAAACCAATTACTAAAAAGTATAAATATGAATATATGATATGTATTACTTCCTAACTGTTAGGCATGACATAACCCCAGACTGGTTGATATGCCTTTTAAAGAAAATAAAATTATACCATAAAATACAGACATGAAACAAATCAATACCATACAACCTAATCCCAAATAATGATAACACATTGTTAAAACCAATTACTAAAAAGGATAAATATAAATACACGATATGTAATACATTCTAACCGTTAGGCATGACATAACCCCAGATGGGTTGATATGCCGTTAAAATCAATAAACTAACAAACAACAAACAGGTTTGCGGAGGCAACTCTAAAAAAATCTTTATTTCATTGGATTCTTTACGTTCACTAAGGACGATGGCGTAGTGTCCAAAAAACTAAAAATAAAAAATGAAAAATATAAAAAAATAAAATTTGATCTGCATCTGCGCAAGTGACTCTGCAGGCCAATTCTTGAGTGACAGTCCCTGGTGCACTGAATGCACACAAACCGTGATTCTTTCCGGGGCTGCTGGCTTTTCTCTCTCTTTTCTGTCGAGGCTACTCTCCTCTCTGCCTCACCCCTCTCCGTGCCCTACTTAACGTTAAGGCGCCAGGCCGCTCTATTTTTTTGCATCTACCTCCTAGGTGTTTGTGTTAATATGGCATATCCTCATAACTCTCCTGCATACATCTTTAAATAGTAGGTATGGTCTACCAACGGATCGGGAGCCTTTTACTAATTCGCCGTACAAAAGATTTTTTGAGATGCGTCCATTTTCCTGACATGTCCAAGCCAACGAAGGCGCCTCTCGCAGAGGATGGAGAACATGCTGTTCATGTCGGCGCAATCCAGCACGACTGTGTTGGGCACTTTATCCTGCCATCGAATGTGTAGAATACGTAGTAGACAACGGAGATGGAAACTATTGAGTTTCCTTTCGTGGCTTGTATATGTTGTCCACGCTTCGCTGCTGTAGAGGAGTGTACTGAGAATTCTAAATAGGGAAATAGATTACTAATTAGGATTGAGCCTATTCTAATAGTAACCACTCCACGCAGAGTTTAACAGGTTTGAATACATAGTCTTCCTTCTCCTACCCAGGTTGCCTAACCAAGGTTAAAGAGTCCAGTCTGTCCTACTATTTACCTATAGCTGGAGGTAAGTAAAAGTAAAGTCGTCGGGGCGGCCTAAAGTCGGTATGAGCCAATCAGCGAGGGAGTCTATATCCTTTTCACTTGCGCTAGACCAAGGAGATTATTTTAGCATCTGAGGTGGAGTGCCACACCTACCAATAGCTGTAGGTAGTATAGTTGGATTCATACTTTTTCCATATATATAATATATATATATATATATATATATATATAAAGAATGTTTGAAAAGTATCTAAATTTTGTACTTTTGACACACCTTGTATTCTGAAAAATTAACGTTCATTGTTCATTTCTATCTTGGTAAACACAGCTTCAAACTTGACACTTTTACGACACACCTTGTATTCTGAAAGAAAACCTAGCATTCCATTCATTGTTTATTTCTATCTTGATAAATTCAGATTCAATCTAGATATTTTTATGACATACCTCTATATCTTAATATATATATATATATATATATATATATATATATATATATATATATATATATGGGAGTAAATATGGAAATAAATCCGACTATATGAAGAAATTTACTGTTTACTTAGAAATATAGCAAACAATATATATATATATATATATATATATATGTGTGTGTGTGTGTGTGTGTGTAATCCCGAAAAATGATTTGCTTTGATTCACTCCATATTTAATTGGGAAGTGTCATATTGTTACATAATGATTATGCATAGCCTATCATTTTGGTTGTGAAGTGTAGGATCTACATTTAACGGTTGCTGGAAAAGGGCTCGTATATTTTCATTGACATCAAACTTTACAACGGGTTCACATGAACGGTCCTCTCTGATTGGCTTATGTGGATCACGTGATCGAAGAAGCTTGGGAAAGTAATTAGTAGTTGTCAAAAGATGTGATGCGTATCGGCACAATTTTTCTTGCACCAAATCAGCCAGAGATGTACACTCTGCCATATTTTCATGACTATCAAATTTCCCCCTCCCCCAATAATCTCGAAGTTTCTTTCTGTCAAGCATTAAATCTTCTTATCGTGAAAATAAAACTGGATTGGGGCACAGGTTATTTTGACATTGTTGCTGGAGTCCTACAAGGAGATACATTAACACAATATATATTAAAAATAGGTGCTAGGGCTTGAGGTGGCCAGTCGGTTGATTGGAGGCGGTCTCTCCGACCGACCGTCTAACCTAAGTACGGACCCAAGTGGAATATTGCGTGTCATGGACTACTGAATCACCTGGGTTCTATCCTTAAGCATCACGGGTCGCCACCCATGGCTAACAGGTGGCCCCATTGGGAGAGTCTTACCCCTATGCAGAGGTGCAGTCGGTGCATTCTAACGCCCCAGCCGACAGGGCTGAAAACTAAGGATTATAAACAACGAGATAAAAAAGATACCTGATATTGTGCTTAAGAAAGAGTATACATTCGACGTCAATATTAAAAAAAAATAACGTAGCCTTCCCACGAAATTTTCCCCCGCTCTCTCTCTCTCTCTCTCTCTTCGCTTCATTTCAGTGTCTTTCTATCTTTCTGTCTCTCTCTCACTCATTCACCCTGTTTCTCTTTCACTCACTCCATATATATATATATATATATATATATATATATATATATATATATATATATATTTGCATGAACTATTTTGCATGAACTATTTGCACGATGATTGTAATATATGGCTGGTTGGTAGCCTTCCGTATACGAGAGATGATGGAGTAGTGTCAAAGTTTGTTTTTAACTTGAACTACATAGCCCGGGCAGGTTCATATGGAGGATGAGCTGGTGCCCATGCAAGAAATCCCCCCTCTCCACACTGCCGCTGTGATCCAAAGGAAAGGTAAGGTACCAATGCAGTTTGGCAACAGTAGTGTCGCAGGAGTTAATGGGTAGCACTGGATTTCAGCAACACACCACTTTAGGGACTCCAGCTCCTGATTTATTTTCGGGGTTTACTGCCCTAGGCTTTCCTTGAAAGGCAGCAGAGGTTTTGTGTCAGATTTCTTTTTGAGTTGATGGGTTGCCGACCATGGCTATGGAGTTCCTTCAAGCCCATTTGGGGATTTATGCGAGTAGTAAGTACCCCAATCTTACAACTATCGGTATACAAGTTTTCTTAATGTTATATTTCGTCATGATTGAAGATGTTTTTTTGGTTTTTTAGATAATCATACATAATCTTCCCATGAAATGTATCCCCCCTTTCACTCACTCTATTTGCACGGATTATTTGCATGAATTATTTTGCATGAACTATTTGCACGATGATAGTAATATAAAGTTTTTAAATGCCATCATTGGCCAGTTGAAAAGGGCTTACAGTAAGTCCTGTGTTATGGAATCCTTTGGTAAGCGTATAAGTCCTACCCTGCGTATTGGTAAAGGTCCAGTGATTTAATCCTATGTCCGTCGTCAATGAGTGTTATAGTAATTATGACCAGTAGGGTCGGTTAAGTATGGTATCAGCCTCAGAGTACTGCCAGTGATTGACCAAGAGATAGATCACATGATCTCGCCTAGTCTATAAGTAATAGCGAGGATCTAGCACACACCTTATATACTCAAAAAGTCATCAAGTAATATATATCCAAGTTTTTATAATGTTATATTTCGTCATGATTGAAGATGTTTTTTTTTTGTTTTTTAGACAATTATACATAGCCTTCCCACGAAATGTATCCCCCCTCTCTCTCTCTCTCTCTCTCTCTCTCTCTCTATATATATATATATATATATATATATATATATTATAAAGTAATCCACAGACACGTGTTTCGAGGTATCACCTCTCATCAGTGTGGTTATACAGTTTAACAGCTACCCCCGGCCGTGTTCGAGACCCGAATGAACTTTCGTTCGCCAAACCTCTTACTCGTGCGGCCACAAGCAGCTGTCAAATATATATATATATTTGCACGGACTATTTGCATGAATTATTTTGCATGAAATATTTGCACGGTGATAGTAATATATATCCATGTTTTCTTAATTTTATATTTCGTCAAGATTGAAGATGTTTTTTTTTGTTTTTTTAGAAAATTATACATAGCCTTCCCACGAAATGTATCCCCCCTCTCTCTCTCTCTCTCTCTCTCCTCTCTCTCTCTCTCACTCTCTCTCTCACTCTCTCACTCTCTCTCCTACTCTCTCTCTCTCTCTATTTGCAAGGCCTATTTGCATAAACTATTTTCCATGCACGATGAGAGTAATATATATACAAGTTTTCTTAATGTTATATTTCGTCATGATGGAAGATTTTTTTGTTTTTTTATAGATAATTATACATAGCCTTCCCACGAAATGTATCCCTTTCTCTCTCTCTTCTCTCTCTCTCTCTCTTCTCTGTCTCTCTCTCTCTCTCTCTCTCTCTTTGCACGGACTATTTGCATAAACTATTTTGCATGAACTATTTGCGCGACGAAAGTAATATATATATACAAGTCTTCTTAATGTCATATTTCGTCATGATTGAAGATTTTTTTTTGTTTTATTAGATAATTATATCGATATTAAAAATGTGGATTTTTGTTAAATAACTGATGGCGAATTAACGGATATTGCACTTTGCTAATAAAAATTTAAATTAAAGATGAAGTGAATTGTATGAGAATCATGAATGAAGTAAAGTGCATTCTGTTAAAAATGCGATGCAATGATCGCCTTTAAAATGTAATTAAATAACGTTGTCTTTCAAAAAGGGAAGAAATTTATTAAACTAATAAAGCGTTTGAGAATTTTAATGCAGTAAATGATGCGACAAGAGAAGAAAGAGAGAGAGAGAGAGAGAGAGAGAGAGAGAGAGAGAGGTGGGAAAGGATGGGAGTTCGGAAAGATGAAAGAAAGAAAGAAAGAAAGAAGAAAAGAGAGAGAAGAAAGAGAGAGAGAGAGGAAATGAGGGGGAGTTCGGAAAGATGAAAGAAAGAAAGAAAGAAAGAAGGAGAGAGAAGAGAAAGAAAGAGAGAGAGAGAGAGAGAGAGGGGAAAGGAAGGGGAGTTCGGAAAGATGAAAGAAAGAAAGAAAGAAAGAAAGAAAGAAGAAAAGAGAAGAGAAGAAAGAAAGAGAGAGAGAGAGAGAGAGAGAGAGAGAGAGAGAGAGAGGGAAAGGAGGGGGGGAGTTCGGAAAGATGAAAGAAAGAAAGAAAGAAAAGAAAGAAGAAAAGAGAAGTGAAGAAAGAAAGAAGAGAGAGAGAGAGAGAGAGAGAGAGAGAGAGAGAGAGAGAGAGAGAGAGAGAGGGAAGGAGGGGGGTTCGGAAAGATGAAAGAAAAAAAGAAAGAAAGAAAGAAGAGAAGGGAAGAGAAGAGAATAAAGAGAGAGCGAGAGAGAGAGAGAGAGAGAGAGAGAGAGAGAGAGGGGGAAATGGGGTCGGAAAGATGAAAGAAAGAAAGAAGAGAAGAGAAGAAATAGTGAGAGAGGGGAGGGGATGAAAGGAGGGGTTGGAAAGATGAAAGAAAGAAAGAAAGAAAGAAAAGAAGAGAAGAGAAGAGAAGAGAAGAGAGAGAGAGAGGGGGGAGGGGGAAAGGAGGAAGAAAACAAAAAGCGACAAGTGAGAAAGAAATGAGGTATGGTTGGAGGAGGGTTCGTAAAGATGAAAGAAAGAAAGAAGAGAAGAGAAGAGAAGAGAAAAGAGAGAGAGGGGGGAGGAAAGGAGGGGGTCGGAAAGATGAAGGAAAGAAAGAAAGAAGATAAGAGAAGAGAGAGAGATAGAGAGAGGGGAAAGGAGGGGAGTTCGGAAAGATGAAAGAAAGAAAGAAA
>CM042174.1:57258366-57260866 GCA_023376005.1 Doryteuthis pealeii
ATCAATGAGGCTATAAATCTAACCGAAACGACCTCCCCCCACCTGTTTCCCACAAGGTTGATCTTCTCAAACTCGCTCTCCACTTGGCTTCTCCTTGCTCACCACTTGCTTTCTCCTTGCTCTCCCTTTCTCTATGCATAAACATTTGCTACTTCTTCCACTTCACGCACCTTTACTTCCCTCTGTAGAGTGACTTAGAATTGTAGTAATTGTTATAGTTCCATCTACAAACTATATATCTCAGTCAGTTGTATCTATCTATCTATCTATCTATCTATCTATGAATTAAATTTGTCTAATGAAAAAACAAAATATCTGGATGTTTACACCTCTGAAGACTATTATCTACAACACTACGGATTTATCAACACCACAAGTGATCTGAAACTTTACATCTTTCTTCAATTATGCTGTGGACTTGTAAATTACTTTTTTAATAGCTGGAATATATCATAAACAATTTTGATACTCATTATACTATCTATCTATCTATCTATCTATCTATATATATATATATATATATATATATATATATATATATATGTGTGTATGTTATGTTCTTGTGAACGTTGTTTGTTTGGTATTTTGAAGCATTGAAAAAAAGAACAAAAACAAGAAAAACAGAACAAAAATAAGAATTTTTATATATTCAAACGTTGCTCTGTTCCTGGTTTAATCTATTCCGATATTTCGGGTGAACATTCACCCTTTTTCAAGGTATATGAGACGGTCTGGAGAAAAAAATGGAATGTTTTATATGAGGGCAAAAAATAATTAAATGAAATGAACGGATTTGGCGTTTTTTAGCCGTTAATTTTCTTTCGAAATTGTGTGACGTAATTCATCCGAAATACGATCATGGTAATCGTTCGAAATGTGGCATGCCTTTGATCGTGAAAGTCATGTGCAACTTAAAGAAAATTAAAGAATAAAAAAAAAAATATATATATTATATATATATATATATATATATATATATATAAGTATGTTCATATCTATCTATCTATCTATCTATCTATCCCACTCTGTTTATATCTATCTATCTATCTATCCATCTATCTATCTATCCCTCCATCTATCTATCTATGTCTGTCTGTATGTTCAAAACATATCTATCTATATATCTCTATATCTATCTATCTATATATATATATATATATATATATATATATATATATATATATATATATTACAATATAGGTACAAGTAACTCGAGTTTCACTATAAGGATCTTCAGGGTTAAATCCACTGAATTAATCGAGATACTGATTAATTACAGTCGACTACACGTGTGTGTTCATCGTGTTAAACGGTTCGTTTGAACCGTTTAACGCGATGAACACACACGTGTAAGCCTTGGTAGTTTTTAGATAATAACCAAAGACTTCGATTTTCTTTAGATCATATTTTATTCCGAAATCCCCACCAGACCACTGCGCAGATTGTGAGTATGGCAACGCGCCTAAGCGCCACTTTCTCCCTTCTCGGTTTTGGCCAATACTAACTAAACTCTCTTTCTAATCTAAACCAGAAATGGCCTTCTCCACCGATTCTCACGGTATCCACCGGAAAGAGGATCAAGGTGAGATCCAGATGTGTCACTCAATCCTCTATGACATCGTCCTGAAGGCTGCCGGCTGTAAATTATAACAGCCATTTTGGTTTCGACACTAACTGTACATAAGTGTTAGGATACTAACAATTATGTAACATATGCTATGTAAATCTTTATTTCTTAGAGACACATAACACATATTTCAAGATTTTAAATGCATTAATAAAATGGACAGTTTGGCGGCAAATCAGTACTAGACTTTAACAGAGACGTCGTTGATAAAGATGATGCTAATTAAGATTAAATATCGACTATTCCATAATCGTTGAGAATATACCTTAAATCACTAAGGATATAATGACGTCAGTGGCGACATAGTTTTGTTACAGACAGAGAATTATATTAGCTCCATTATAATAAGATGTAACATTCAACTGTTTATCATATTTATTATAAATGTATTCTGAAGACACCTCATGTAATGGTTGTAGACGCGTGTAAAAATAAAGCCAAAAGCAGAAGGAGAGACGATTTCACAGGTAAAATGTGTGACTGTCTGGCTAAATACAAAACAAAATATCGATAACAACCAATAGATTGACACCCTAGCGTAAACAACACAAAACAATAAGTGAACACATTTAAGACTGGGACTGTAGAATACAACGACTGCACCTCTGTAAAGGGGTAAGACCCCACCAATGGGGTCACCTGTTGGCCGCGGATGGAGACCCGTGATGATTAAGGAGAGAAGCAAGTTGACTGAGCAGTAGTGTAGGTCGATATTTGAACTGTAACGTCTCCTATGTGGCGAAGGTTGCAAATTAATAGAAATAATTACCACACAAAATATTTTCTTCAAAACTTTGCCTTCATTTGAGGAAATAGATTTCAATCTTTTAAAACGGTATGAATGTTACAGCTTAATTAATGAGGTAAAAACCT
>CM042174.1:57270866-57288366 GCA_023376005.1 Doryteuthis pealeii
TGTTCGCGAACATAATGAATGCATTGCCTATGCATTGGAAAATACATCTACAAGATGCGTTGGTGTAATGGTTAAAGTCTAGGGAAATGGACTCGTCGCCCCGAGTTCAAATCCTGGACACGGTAATTGCATTTCACTTAGCGCTAATACCCTTGGGGAAGATATGAATCCTACTCTCCCCCAGCTATGGGTAAATAGTAGGGCAGGCTGCGCTCTTTAACCATGGTTAGGCAACCGGTCTAGGAGAAGGAAAACTCTGAATTAAAACCTGATAAACTCCGCTTAAGAAACTGACCTTGTGTCGCATCCTGCTCGTGCGGAGGGGTTGGTAAATATATCTACAAGATGCGTTGGGATGCATCATCAGTAATGTTTCCCTGTGTTTATTACCAGTTTCGGGTCTTTCAACATTATACTGGTTCCCACAGGAGACACAGTCCAAAATGTTAAATTTCGGGCTTGCATCCCAGCAATATCTTGCTACTTCATTGTGTAGCATCACTTTTTAAGTGTGGCATTTTGTGTCAGTGTTGGTTTATAAGAGATTCTTTGACCATGCCGAGGTTGTGTGGTGGCATCCCATTGGCCAGTGCTAATTGCTTTGAGTACCGCCGGCCAATGAGCATCCTCCTCTCTGCTTCGGCACGTGCCATAGTTGTTAAAAAGACAGAGATCTTTTTTCTTGGTTTTCCGGTTCTGATCTGCTAAACGGACTTCTTTACCGTTCACAACACCGGAACTATTGTAAATTAAGGTGAGACTTTTTTTTCTTTAATATGCTTTTATATTTGAAACTAGTGTTTCGACCCCACTCACTGGTATTATATTCTGTTAGATTTATCTATATTTAAAGTGTGCGGCAATAGGGTTTATAAACATTTTTTAACTATAGTAAACATTGATAAAGTATAAAATATTTCCATGGTTAAAATAATTGTGAACTTTACTAATACATTATTCTTAAAACATTGACATTAAAACTAAGGGTAAAGAGGGGTTGCCAAATAAGGGGTTGCCACAGAATTGTAACCACAGCGTCGATCACGATATTTAAATTCTCAAAGGTTTTTAAGGCATCAGATCAGTAGGAAGTGTTCAAGGAAAAGCTGCAAGCAAAAAAGATGGCCGCGATGGAGGAGTGAAGAGATATATCACAATTTGAATTTAAAAAAAGCGGGAAAAATTTAAAAAGATTAATTTTACAACCTAACAATTTTCAAACAGATATGACCTCATTTGTGTATTGATGTTTCTTTGTATGTTTTTTTAAAAATGTATTTTGTATGTTGTTTTTTTTGTTTGTTCTTAGAATTTCTTTAAATAATGTCTTATTTTTAAATCCTTTTCTTGAATTGTGCGTTTTGTTCTTTTAGCTTAACTGTACGTCAGCAGAATTCGATTAACTTCCCTGCTGCTTCTATAATTTTATATAATTATTCAATTTGATTAACTCTAACCAGAAGGAGAAAAGATCAAAGGTTGATATTTAATAGCATTTATTTCATATTTTCGTAAATCAGCGCTATCATGCTCCTACAATAGGTCATGTGTCCCGTGAGTAATAATAATAATAATAACAATAATAATAATAATAATAATAATAATAATAATAATAATAATATAATGATAAAATGATAATAATAATAATAATAATAATCATAATAGTGTTGATAAACAAAAAAGAAAGAACTTGTCAACTGGTGGATTTTGCAGTGCCAGTAGATCACAGGGTGAAGCTAAAAGAAAATGAAAAAAATGGACAAATATTTGGACCTTGCCAGAGAACTGAAAAAAAATTATGGAATATGAAAGTGAAAGTAATACCAATTGTAGTTGGTGTACTTGGAACAGTCCCAAAAGGATTGGAAAGGGGGCTGGAAAGTTTGGGAATCAGAGGAAGGATTGAAACCATTCAGAACAATGCACTGCTGCAATCTGCCAGAATACTCAGAAGAGTCCTGGAGACCTGAAGAGACTTGCTCTCACTCAGACTCCAGTGAAAAACCATCAGCTAATGCTGATGTGAAAACTCAAAAGGAGTAATAATAATAATAATAATAATAATAATAATAATAATAATAATAATACTTATTATTATTATTATTATTATTGTTATTATTGTTGTTATTATTATCATTATTAGAGAACTGAAAAAGCTATGGAATATGAAAGTCAAAGTGATACCAATTGTAGTTGGTGCACTTGGAACAGTCCCACAAAGCTTTGAAAAAGACAGGAAAATCTGGAGATCTGAGGAAGAATTGAGACCATCCAGAATACTACATTCCTGAAATCTGCCAGAATACTCAGAAGAGTCCTGGAGACGCTGATGTGAAAAACCCGAAAGGAGTGAAAATAATAATAATAATAATAATAATAATAATAATAATAATAGGAAGAAGGAAGGGGTCTCGCCAACATTAAAGATAGTGTAGGTACGACAATCCGTGCACTTGACGAATACATTAATAAAAGTAAGGAATAATTAATTGCAGCAGTCAGAAGAAGCAATTGCAACATAGAGACAAGCAGAAATACATCGAAAACTAAAAAAAGAAGAAAAAAAGAGATATCACATCCGAAGTTATGGACATGGCTAAGAAAAGGAAACCTCAAGAGTGAAACCGAATCGCTTATAATCGCAGCACAAGACAATGCCATAGGAACTAACTATATAAAGGCAGAAATAGATAAGACGCAGCAGAATAACAAGTGTGGAGACAGAGACGAAATGGTTAATCATATAATAAGTGATTACAACAAACTAACACAAAGAGAGTACAAGATTAGGAACAACTCTGTGAGAAAGTTAATCCACTAGGAATTGTGAGACAAATTAAATTTTCACCATACAACTAAATGGTATATGCACAAGCCTGAGGAATGAACGCATAAAATTCTTCGGGAGTTCGAGATACAGATGGATCACCTCATCCCGACCAGGAGACCGGACGTAGTATTGATTAACAAGAAGAAGAGAACCAGTCATCTCGTGGATTTTGCCGTCCCGGCCGACCACCGAGCGAAAAATGAAAGAAAGCGAAATGATAAACAAATACTTGGACCTTGCAAGAGAACAGAGAAAACTGGGGAACGTGTACGTTAAGGTCTTAACAATTGTAATTGGTGCCCTTGGAATGGTCCCAAATGTCTGGAAAAGAATATGAGTTAATTAGAAATCAGAGGAAGATCGAGACTATCCAAACTACAGCACTTTAAGAGACTTGCTATCAATCAGCCTCCAGTGAACCACCGGCTATGGCAGGTGTGAAAACATAATAATATAATAATAATCTTATTATAATGGAGATTGTGGGTTTTTCTGTATGTAACCGAAACTATATTACTATACAAGTCACAATTCCCTTTGTTATTTACACCACATTCTCCATGATTTTATTTTTTTTATTTAAACCTCAATTATTAATAAAATTGTTTTATATCATTAAGACTGTTAACAATATCTACATACTAATAACATGTAATTGTAATTATATATACAACAAAATAGCGGTTTACAGTGTGAATGGGAAGGCTAATTTGCATATTGATCTTAAAAATTTGATTTTAATAAATATATGCTTAGTATTATTAATTTCTAATTATTTGGTTTTATCTTATTGAATATGAGCAAAAATCTCGGGGATAAATCTTAAAAGAAATCCATTAACAAGAAGAAATAACTGTAATATTATTCTTTACTTCCTATTTTAACTAAATAGTTAAATTAGGAAAATTTACCACTGAAAGACGGGAGTAATGGAAAATGATGGAAGAGTTAGTTTCAAAGTTGTTCTATTTTCCGATTATACCCCCTCTGTTCCAAATATTTCTATCTGAATTCTTATTCAGTTTCATTAGTCTTTCTAATTTAACATGATATTTTATTATATTAAAACTTAAATACTTGCACCCGGAGGGTGCATATATTTGCTAGTAATAATAATAATAATGACTTTGAGATAAAAAAAACGGATCACCTTATCCCAGCAAGAAGACCGGACCTAGTATTGATTAACAAAAAAGAAAGAACTTGTCAACTGACGGATTTTGCAGTTCCAGCAGATCACAGGGTGAAGCTGAAGGAAAACGAAAAGATGGATAAATATCTGGACCTTGCCAGAGAACTGAAAAAGCTATGGAATATGAAAGTCAAAGTGATACCAATCGTAGTTTTTGCACTTGGAACGGTCCCGATATACTTGGAAAAAAGACTGGAGGGTCTGGAAATCAGAGGAAGAATTGAGACCATCCAGACTACTGCACTGCTGCAATCGGCTAGAATACCCAGAAGAGTCCTGGAGACCTGAGGTAACTTGTTGTCACTCAGCCTCCATTGAAAGGCCATCAGCTAACGCTGATGTGAAAAACGCAAAAGGAGGGAAAAATAATAATCTACATATTAATACTGGTGTTTCTTAATCTTCCGTTCATTATCATGCAAACATGTAAATACTGATTATATGGTGTCGCTTATCCGTCGAATTCTTTTGGGTGTCGTCACCTCCGCTAAATAATGGACCATTCCGGTCATCAAGGTCATGCCAATTTTAATTGGTGCCCTTGAAATGGTCCCCAAAGTTCTAGCAAAGAATTTGGGTGAATTGGAAATCAGAGAAAGAATCATAACCATCCAAACTACAGCACTGGTAAATCGGTTCGAAGTGTCCTGGAAACCTGAACAGACTTGCTGTCATTCAGCCTCCAGTGAACCACCCCCTACGGCAGGTGTAAAAAATAAACTCCATATTATTATTATTAATAATAATAGAAGAACAAGAACAAGAACAAGAAGAGTAGGCAGCGTTAGTTGTATGGACGAACAGACAGATATCTAGTAAATTATAAGATAATAATAGTTATAAAAAGAAGAAATGTATTTTACCCTTTCGCGAGGGAAGTAAATTGAGGCCGATCCTTGTTTTAAACTTTCGGTGGTGTGGATTTAAGGAGAAAAAAAAAGATTTGTTTTTATTGGATTCTCTTGTTGATGTGATGTTTGGCGCGCATTTGCGATTTGGGAACTTCACAGTTCTGTCCACTGATTACTGGTTGGTTCCTCATGCGGAAACTTCGGTTAATTTTCTTTCTCTAAATCCAAAGAATCTTTTTTTTTTTTCCTTTTGGAAAGACAAGAAAAATATCTTGAAAAACGAGAGGAAAACAATACGCACAATGCCTGTCAAAAAAAAAAAAAAAAAAAAAAGAAAAAAGAAAAAGAAAAAGAAAAGAAAAAGAAAGAAATGGTATAAAGTGATGAACCATTTCTTCAGATTCGATCTTTTTTTTTCCTTGGGTTTAAATTGCATTTTTAATCTTTGAGTATTTATGGCTTGATAATCTTTCGTTTCTTCCGTCGAGTTTTCTCTGATAATTCCCTTATCTTTAATCTCCTTCTTTCTTTCTTTCTTTCTTTCTTTCTTTCTTTCTTTCTTTCTTTCCTTAGCGATTCTTTCTTTCTTTCTTTCTTTCTTTCTTTCTTTCTTAGCGATTCTTTCTTTCTTTCTTTCTTAGCGATTCTTCTTTCTTTCTTTAGCGATTCTTTCTTTCTTTCTTCTCTTCTTTCTTTCTTTCTTTCTTTCTTTTCTTAGCGATTCTTTCTTTCTTTCTTCTTTCTTCTTCTTCTTTCTTTCTTCTCTTTCTTTCTTCTTTTCTTTCTTTTCTTTCTTTTCTTTCTTTCTTTCTTTCTTCTTTCTTTTCTTTCTTTCTTCTTTCTTTCTTTCTTTCTTAGCGATTCTTTCTTTCTTTCTTTTCTTCTTCTTTCTTAGCGATTCTTTCTTTCTTATTCTTTCTTTCTTTCTTCTCTTTTTTCTTTTCTTTTTTTCTTTCTTTCTTTTCTTTCTTTCTTTTCTTTCTTTTTTCTTTTCTTTCTTTTCTTTCTTTCTTTAATGATTCTTTATTTCTTTCTTTCTTTCTTTCTTTCTTTTCTTCTCTTTTTTTTTTTCTTTCTTTCTTTTCTTTCTCTTTTCTTTTTTCTTTTTTCTTTCTTTCTTTCTTTTCTTTCTTTTTTCTTCTTTTCTTTCTTTCTTCTTTTTCATCTTTCTTTCTATTCATTACGGGGATCGTTCTTTCTTTCTTTCTTTCTTTCTTTCTTTCTTTCCTTCCTTTTTCTTTCTTTCTCTCTTTTTTATTTCCGTTAGCTTTACTATTCTTTCTTTCTTTCTTTCTTTTCTTTTTTTTTATCTTTCTTTCTTTCATTACGGGTTCTTTCTTTCTTCCTTTCTTCTTCCTTTCTGTCTTCTTTTTTTCTTATTTCCGTTAGCTTTTATTATTCTTTCTTTCTTTCTTTCTTTCTTTCTTCTTCCCACTATGTAACTATTTTCATTTATTTGTTCTTTCTTTCCTTTTCTTCTCATCAAAAAAAAAAAAAGAAAATGTTAAAAGCACTGAACCATTTTCACAGAATCAGTCTTTTATTTTTACTTTGGTTGAATTATATCTATAAGGATTTCACTGATGTTCCCTGAGAAATCTCTTTGGGGAAAACATGAAGAAAATTGGTTGGTTGGCAGCCTTCCGTCAACGAGAGACGATGGAGTAGTGTCAACGTTTTTTTTTTAGTTTTTTGTTTGTTTTTTGTTTTTTAGTGTCAACGTTTTTTAAAACTTGAACTACATGGCCTGGGCGGGTTTACGTGGAGGGTGAGCTGTTGTCCATGCAGCAGACCCCCCTTCTCTACACTGCCGCTGTGATCCAAAGGAAAGGTAAGGTACCAATGCAGTTTGGCAACGGTAGTGTCGCAGGAGTTGATGGGTGGCACTGGATTTCAGCATCACACCACCTTAGGGACTCCAGCTCCTGATTTATCTTCGGGGTTTACTCCTGAAGCAAATAAAAGAGAAAAAAAAATAAGGAATGGTATGAAAACCGGAACAATATTTTCTTTCTCTTCACTTCTAAAATGTTAAAAGCATTGAACCATTTTCACAAAATCGGTCTTTTTTTTACTTTAATTTTAAGGTTTAAATCATATCTATGAGGATTTTACTGATCTTCACCGAGAAGGATCTTTGGTGAAAGCATCAAGAAAATAAAAGAGAAAAAATATAAGGAATGGTATAAAAACCGGAACAATATTCCCTTTCTCTTTACTTCTAAGTCTTCAATTCTTTTCAATTCTTCCTTTCTTCATTTTTCTTTGTTTTGGATTTATTTTTCCAGATTTATTTTCTTTTTCTTTTTTTTCTCTTCATTTTTTCTTCTTTTTCGCTTTCTTTCTTTTTCTTTCTTTTTCTCTTCATCTTTTCTTTTTTTTCAGTTCTTTCTTTTTCTTTCTTTTTCTCTTCATCTTTTCTTCTTTTTTCGCTTTCTTTTCTTTTCTTTCTTTTCTCTTCATCTTTTCTTCTTTTTCGCTTTCTTTCTTTTTTTTTCTTTTTCTCTTCATCTTTTCTTTTTTTCGCTTTCTTTCTTTTTCTTTCTTTGTTCATTTTTCTTATTTTCGCTTTCTTTCTTTTTCTTTTTCTTTTTTTTCTCTTCATCTTTTCTTCTTTTTAGCTTTCTTTCTTTTTTTTTTTTTTTTTCTTTCATCTTTCTTTCTTTTTTCGCTTTCTTCTTTTTCTTTCTTTCTTTTTTCTTTCCTTTTTTTTCGCTTTCTTTTTCTTTTTCTTTTTCTTTTTTTTCTCTTCATCTTTTCTTCTTTTCGCTTTCTTTCTTTTTTTTTTTTTTTCTCTTATCTTTTCTTTCTTTTTTTTTCTTTTCTTTTTTTCATCTTTCCTTTCTTTTTCAGTTTCTTTCTTTTTCTTTCTTTTGTTTAATTTTACGCGATATCTATTTTCATTTCACTTTCTAATTTTATCTTTCTTTCATTCATTCTTTTGTGCGACGTAACTTTTTCCTTTT
The DNA here is from genome assembly GCA_023376005.1 of Doryteuthis pealeii. Taxonomy (NCBI): domain Eukaryota; kingdom Metazoa; phylum Mollusca; class Cephalopoda; order Myopsida; family Loliginidae; genus Doryteuthis; species Doryteuthis pealeii. The sequence goes on from CM042174.1 coordinate 57,278,706, forward strand.
CGTTCGTTTCATTCTCATTGCGTAAATCTTTCTTCCTATTTCTTTCATTTCATTACATATATTCATTCATTTTATTTCTTAGTACGAAGCTGTTCTTCCTTACGTTTTACTTTTACGTTACTCTTTGTTTGTTTGTTTCTTTTTTTCTTTCTTTTTTTCTTTCTTTCTTTTACTCTTTCTTTCTTTCCATTGCGCACTTTCTTTCATTCTGTTAGTTTATTTTTCCATTATTATTTTTTAATGCTTTTCTACAATATATGTGTCCTTTTCTTTTCTTCTAATGCATAAGTCTTTCATTCTTTCTTTCTTTCTTTTTCTCTCCTTCTTTTACTTAGCCTTTCTTTCTTTTTCTTTCATCTCATTACATATATTAGTTAAGTTATTTCTGAATAAGTGGCTCTTTCTTTCTTCCTTTATTACTAATTACGTCAATCTTCCTTCATTTCTTTCTTTCTTTCTTGCTTTCTTATTATATTATCTGTGAAGCATGTCCTTTTTCTTCCTTTTCTTTCTTTATAATAAAAATAGAATGGCCTATCATTTACCTGAGGTAACGACACTCATTAGAAATAAGAATTCAGCGGTTAAGCAACACCTGATAATTAGGATTTACATTTTTGCATTTCATCTTGGACGATTTGGACGGTCTCATTTTTAATCACAGTGTGATGCAAGATGAGAACAGTCGTACAAATAAGGAACACGATTATTAATATATAGACAATTATAACGTAGGGTGTGGGGAGACGGAGATGAGACAATAGGCCGCAATAAATGAATTAACGATCATATGGAGATCCAATCTCACAGACAAGTTAAAGAGACAGTTCTTACAGGCCGTTGTCGTGTCAGTACTGCTGTATGGCTGCACCACCTGGACCCTAACCAAGTGACTAGAGAATAAACTAGATGGGAGCTGCACAAGAATGCTGCGGGTGATCCTGAACAAGACATGGAAACAACACCCTACGAGAAAACAGCTGTACGGCCACCAGCCACATATCACCCAAACCATCCGAGTAAGACGGACAGGACACGCGGGACACTGATGGAGAAGCAAGGACGAACTCATAAGCGACGTCCTCCAGTGGAAGCCAGCACATGGACACGCCTGTGTGGGCCAACCAGCAAAGACGTACATTGATCAGCTCTGTGTGGATACAGGATGCTGCACAGAGGACCTCCCGAGAATGATGAGCGATAGGGACGGATGGAGAGAGATTGTCATGGATATCCACGTTGACAACGCGACATGATGATGATGAAGCGTATGTAGCTAACTAGCTCAACGAGAAAACAAAGCTAGGCACGCCTGGATTGGAAGGGTCAGAATTATGAAGAGAATTATGAAAGAATGTGATCCGCGAGAATTGTGCTCGAAACTAAATTTTAACCATTGTAGGGACCGTGGTTGTTTGGTGAGTGAGTGGTTGAAGAGTTGGAGAAGACCGACGTTATGGGTCCCCACAATGAAACGTAGAAGACTACGGGAATGATAAGTTCATAGGAACAAAGAAGAGACAAATTGAAACGGGAAAACAAACTTAATACTATTATTTACATGGTATATTCCATTGTTCTTTTCAGGAAGGTAGATGCCAGACTGTATTTGTCGTACCATAAGTTGTCAGTGTACAAGTTGTACATGTTATTGTTTATATTGTGATTGATTGGGTCAACATTTGTAGCCAGTTTTGTCTAGTGATTGAAACTTTGATTGAACTTTTATTCTTGGGCTTTTCCTGTCTGATTTTCTCTTGGTCACTTCTTTGCCTATTAATAGATTTCTTTCCTTTTTCTTTCTTTCTTCTTTCTTCTCGTTGTTTTCTCTTTTCTTTCCCTATTTTTCTGTCTCAGTCCCCCACTATCACTCTCCCTTTCTCTCTCATCTTTGCTCGATCCTACTCGCTCGATCTTTATCAAGTCTATCTATCACCACATCATCTCCCTATCATCATCACCCTATTCATTCACCTGTTCATCTCTCCTTTATCTCATTATTACCTTATTTTTCCTAATTTTCCCTCATCAATTTTTACATTACTCCTTTTCTGTCTTATCTGCCTTTTCTTCCCCATTCTTATGATTCAGCATTGCCCCTTTCTCTCGCTCCTTCTTCATCTCTCTCCTCTCTCCTCTCTCTCACTATCTCTCTCTCAACATTTACCTTTCATTCTACCCTGTCTTATTATATCATCCTCTTTACAATTCCTCTCTTTATATCTTTTTTCTCTTTTCTTTCTATTCCTCTATCCAGATTCATCCTTTCTCTCTCCCCTCATTCTCTTGTCTTTCTCTCTCTTCTTATCTCTCTGTCTGTCCTCTCTCTCTATCTGCATCTTCTACCATTCCTGTTCCTTCATCCATGCTCTATCTTTCTAAACTTCGCTTCTCACTTTAAAATTTCCTCCCTTTTGTTCTTCTCTTATACCATTTCTCCCCTATTCTCATTCAGCTTTCATCCCTCCATCTCTTCTCTCCCTTTCTCCTCTCTCTCTCTCTCCTCTCTCTCTCTCTCTCTCTCTCATTTCCCCTTTCATTCTACCTTTTTATATTTTTCTTTCTTTTATCTCTTTTCTCTCCCTATTCTCATTCACACTTCCCTATCTCCTTTCTTTTTATCCTCTCTCTCTTCTCTCTCTTCCTTCCTCTCTCTCTCTCTCACTTTTTTCTCTCTCTCTCCCTGTTCTCTCTCTTCCACCTCCCCTCTTCTTCCCCCCCTCTCTCTCTCTTTTCTTACCTTCATTCTCCTTGTCTTATTCTTATTACATCCTTCCCATTTTTAATTCCTCTCCTTTTTTCTTTCTTTATCTCTTTTCTCTCTTATTCTTCTTCCTTATCTCTTGTCCTTCTCCTCTCTCTCTCCTCTCCATCCTCTATCTCTCTCTCTCTTCTCTCTCCCCTCCCTCTCTCTCATTCCCCTTTCACTTCTACGTATTTTTTCTTTCTTTATCTCTTTTCTCGCCTACTCTATCACTTTATCCTATCTCTTTCTTTTATCCTCTCTCTCTGCCTCTCTTCCCCCTCTCTCTCTCACTTTCTCTCTCTCTCTCTCCCGTTTCTCTCTCTTCCACCTCCCTCTCTGTCTTCCACCCCCTCTCTCTCTCTCTCTCATTACCCTTCATTCTACCTTCTCTTATCTATTCTACATTTTCCTTCCCATTTTAAAATTCTCCTTCTTTTTTCTTTCTTTATCTCTTTCTTTCCTTATTCTCTATTCAGCTTCACTCTTTCTTCTCTCTCTCTATTTCTCTCTTTCTCTCTCTTCTCCTTCTCCCCCTCTCTCTCTCTCTCCATCCCCTTCATTTCATCCGTATTTTTTTCTTTCTTTATCTCCTATTCTCCCTATTCCTATTCAGCTTCATCCTATCTCTCTTTTTATCCTCTCTCTCTCGTCTCTTCTTCCCCTCTCTCTCTCTCTCTCACTTTTCTCTCTCTCTCCCTTCTCTCTCTCTTTCACCCCTCTCGCTCTCTCTCTCATTCTACCTTTTTATCTTTCTACATTTCCTTCCCTTTTAAAATTCCCCATTTTTCTTTCTTTATCTCTTTTCTTCCTTATTCTCTATTCAACTTCACCCTTTCCTATTTCTCTCATTTCTCTCTCTCTCTCCCCCTCTCTCTCCTATCTCGCACCTCTTCTCATTCACCTTCTTCTACTTTATCTTATTTACTCTCCTCTTTTCATCTCCCTTAAACCCTACCTTTCTCCATTTTCCCTTCCCATTTTTAAAGTTCCCCCCTTCTTCTTCTCAACCCTTTCTTCTCTATTCTCTTAATTTCGCTTTTTCATTCCCCCCTTCGAATGAGAGAGGAGAAGAAAGAGAGGAGAGAGAGAGAGAGAGAGAGAGAGAGGAGAGAGAGAATCCTCGTCTTATTTACTCTCCTCTTTTCATCTCCCTTATACCTTATTCTTTCTATATTTCTCCCCCTTTCATTCTTTCATTATCTCTTTTTCCATATTCCCTATTCAGCTTCATGCCACTCACTCTCTATTTCTACCCCTCTTCTCTCTCTCTCTCTCCTCTCCACACACACCTTTTATTCTACCTTCTTATCTTTCTACATTTCCCTTCCCATTTTTAAAATTCCCCCTTTTTTCTTTCTGTATACTATTTTCTCCCCTATTCTCTATTCAGCTTTATCCACCTCTCTCATCTCTCTCTCCCTCTCTATCTCCCCCTCTCTCTCTCTCTCCCCTCTCCCCCCTCTCTCTCTCATTACCTTTATTCACTTTGTCTATACTCTCCTCTTTTCATCTCCCTTAAAACCCTACCTTTCTATATTTCCCTTCCCATTTTTAAAGTTCTCCCTTTCTTTCTTTCTTTCTTTATCTCTTTTCTCCCCTATTCTCTATTCAGCTTCATCCTATCTGTTTCTCGCTCTCTCTCTCTCTCTCATTCACCTTTCATTCTATCTGTCTTATCTTTCTACATTTCCCTTCTCATTTTAAAATCGCCACCTTTTTTCTTCTTTATCTCTTCTACCTATTCTCTATTCAGTTTCACCTCTCTCTCTCTCTCTCTCTCTCCCCTCTCTCTCTCATTCACCTTTCACTTCACTTTGCTTATTTACTCTCCTCTTTTCATCTCCTTAAAACCCACCTTTCCTTTTCTATTCTCTCTCCTCTCTTCCCCTCTCTCCCCTCCTCTCTCTCTCATTCACCTTTCATTCCACTTTGTCTCTATTTACTCTCCTCTTTTTCATACCCCTTAAAACCCTTCCTTTCTATATTTCCCTTCCCATTTTAAGATTCTCCCTTTCTTTCTCATCTCTTTCTCCCTATTCTCTATTCAGCTTCATCCTCTCCTCTCTCCCTCTCTCTCTCTCTATCTCTCTCTCACACACACACACACACACACACACAGAGAAGAGAGACCACACGCGCACATTCACTTTCATTCGCGCCTTGTTTTATTTACCCCCCTCTTTTTATATCCTTATCATTATTTAATGAACAATGTTAATTATAACCCCTAGCAATCCAATACACAGAAACATTACAGCACAGCATCACACCCCAAGGTCACGCTGACCTTATCAACGGTTGTAGAATCGTTCTTACTATCATTAAGTGACAATTTTGAAATTAATTTCTCTTCGTAATTATACAGAATTTTCCACTGACATCCTATTGAACAAGACACGCCTATATCCGGCGTTACTCACTTCGCGTCATAGAAATTTTCTTTATCAGAAGAGCGCGAATCGAAATAGTAACACGTATTGTAATAAATTATTAACACTTTCATTTCAGAATAAAATCGCTGTGGATAACAAAGAAGAAGAAAATTTATCTCATAGATCCAATGTTGGCTTTTTAGAGAGGCGAAAAATCTGTTTTGATTTTTATCCATTTATCATGCTACTTACTAAAACTATAACATATCGGGCACCAAGGCTTAAATAAAAAAGATCATTTAACATTTTTTTCTTGAAAGCCTATAGGTTGCTCATTCTATCTTTCTTTTGTCTTTCTTTCTTTTTTTCGTTTCATTAGGTTGCGCATTCTTTCTTTGTTTCTCTCTTTCTTTCTTACTTTCGTCTCATTAGGTTGCTCATTTCATTCTTCTTTCTTTCTTTCTCTCATTTAGATTGCTCATTCTTTCTTCTTTCTTTCTTTCTTTCGTCTCATTAGATTGCTCATTTTTTCTTTCTTTCTTTCTTTCTTTCTTTCTTTCTTTCTTTCGTCTCATTAGGTTGCTCATTCTCTCCTTTCTTTATTTCTATATTTCTTTATTTATATTTCTTCTTCTCATTAGGTTGCTCATTCTTTCTTTCTTTCTTCTTTCTTTCTTTCTCTCTTTCGTTCTCATTAAGTTCTCATTCATTCTTTCTTTCTTTCTTTCGTCTTTAGGTTGCTCATTCTTTCTTTCTTTTCTTCTCTTTTTCTTTCGTCTCATTAGGTGCTCATTCTTTCTTTCTTCTTTCTTTCTTTCTTTCTCTTTCGTCTCATTAGGTTGCTCATTCTTTCTTTCTTTCTTCTTTCTTCTTTCTTTCGTCTCATTAGGTTGCTCATTCTTTCTTTCTTTCTTTTTCTTTCGTCTTATTAAGTTTCTCATTCATCTCTTTCTTTCTTTCTTTCTTTCTTTCGTCTCATTAGGTTGCTCATTCTTTCTTTCTTTCTTTCTTTCTTTCTTTCTTTCTTCGTCTCATTAAGTTCTCATTCATTCTTTCTTTCTTTCTTTCTTTCGATCTCATTATATTTGCTCATCTTCTTTTCTTTCTTCTTTCTTTCTTCTTTCGTCTATTAGGTTGCTCATTCTTTTCTTTCTTTCTTTCTTCTTTCTTTCGTCTCATAAGTCTCATTCATCATTCTTCTCTTCTTTCTTTCGTCTCATTAGGTTGCTCATTTTTCTTTCTTTCTTTCTTTCTTTCTTTCTTTCTTTCTTTTTTCTTTCGTCTCATTAGGTACTCATATGTTCTTTCTTTTCTTCGTTCATTAGATGCTCATCTTTCTTTCTCTTTCTTTCTTTCTTTCGTCTCATTAGATTGCTCATTCTTTCTGTCTCTTCTTTCTTTCTTCTTTCGTCTCATTAGATTGCTTCATTCTTTCTTCTTTATTTCTTCTTTCGTCTCATTAGATTGCTCATTCTTTCTTCTTTCTTCTTCTTTCTTCTTTCTTTCTTTCTTTCTTTCGTCTCATTAGAGTGCTCTTACTTCCTTTCTTTCTTTCTTTCGTCTCATAAGCTTGCACATTCTTTCTTTCCTTTCTTTCTTTCTTTCTTTCGTATTTAGGTTGCTCATTCTTCTTTATTTTCTTTCTTCTCTTTCTTTCGTTTCATTAGATTGCTCATTCTTTCTTTCTTCTTTCTTTCGTCTCATTAGGTTGTTCATCTTTCTTTAGTTCTTTCTTTCTTCTTTCGTTCTCATAAGTTCTCATTCTTTCTTTTTTTTCTTCTTCTTTCTTTCGTCTCATTAGATTGCTCATTTCTTTCTTCTTCTTCCTTCTTTCTTTCTTTCGTCTCATTAGATTCTCTTTCTTTTCTTTCTTCTTTCTTTCGTCTCATAAGCTTGCTCTATCTTCTTTCTTATTTATGTTCTTTCTTCTTTCGTCTATTTAGTTGCTCATTCTTTCTTTCTTTCGTCTCATAAGCTTGCTCATTCTTTTTTCTTTCTTTCTTTCTTTCTTTCGTCTATTAAGGTTGGCTCATCTTTCTTCCTTTCTTTCTTTCTTTCTTTCTTCGTTTCATTTAGATTGCTCATTATTTCTTTCTTTCTTCTTTCGTCTCATTAGGTTGTTCATTTTCTTTCGTTCTTTCTTTCTTTCTTCTTCTTTCGTCTCATTAGGTTGCTCATTCTTTCTTTCTTTCTCAGCCTTTAGTAGTAACCGCCTGCAAAGCAAGTTTGGATTTAAGAAGTTAAAATTATTTTGATTAGTCACTTTAGTTACGAAATTATATATGTCGGGCACAAGGCCATAAATAAAAAAAGTCGATTTGACTATTTACATAACACTTTCATTTCAGAATAAAATCGTTAGGAAAACAAAAAGTAGAAAATTTATCCCATAGATCCAATGTTGGCTTTTTAGAGAGGCGAACGATTCTGTTTTGATTTTTATCCATTTAGTCATGCTACTTACTAAACTATAACTATGTCTGGCACAAGGCTTAAATAAAAAAGAGCGATTTAACTATTTAAAAAAATAAATTATTTACCCTATGGTTAGAATTTGACAGTAGACGACAGGTATGGGGCATGTAGCGAGGTTCGAACTCGGCTTTTAGTAGTAACCGGCCTTCAAAGCTAGTTGGGCTTTTAGAGAGGTTAAAAATTGTTTTGATTAGTCACATTACTTACTAAACTATGTATGTCGGGCACAAGGCCTAAATAAAAAAGATTGATTTAACAATTTTGATTTCTTGAAAGCATATAGGTTGCTCATTCTTTCTGTCTTTCTTTCTTTCTTTCCTTCGTCTCATTAGGTTGCTCATTCTTTCTTTCTTTCTTTCTTTCTTTCTTTCGTCTCATTAGATTGCTCATTCTTTCTTTCTTTCTTTCTTTCTTTCTTTCTTTCGTCTCATTAGGTTCTTCATTCTTCTTTCTTTCTTTCCTCGCCTCATTAGGTTGCTCTTCTTCTTTCTTTCTTCTTTCTTCTTTTTAGTCTCATTAGGTTACTCATTCTTTCTTTCTTTCTTTCTTTCCTTCGTCTCATTAGGTTGCTCATTCTTTCTTCTTTCTTTCTTTCTTTCTTTCTTTCTTTCGTCTCATTAGGTTGCTCATTCTTCTTTCTTTCTGCTTTTTCTTTCCCTCCTTCGTCTCATTTGGTTGATCATTCCTTTTTTTCTTTCTTTCGTCTCATTAAGTCGCCTCATTATTTATTTATTTATTTCCTTCTTCTCATTAGGTTTTTCATTGTTTTTCTTTCTTTCCTTCGTGTCATTAGGTTGCTTCATTCTTTCTTTCTTTCTTCTTTCTTCTCTTTCGTCTCATTAAGGTTGCTCATTCTTTCTTTCTTTCTTTCTTTCCTTCGTCTCATTAGGTTGGTCTCATTAGTTCTCATTCTTTCTTTCTTTCTTCTTTCCTTTTCGTTCATTTATGTTGCGTCTTTCTTTTCTTTATTTCTTTCTTTTCTTTCTTTCGTCTCATTAGGTTCTTCATCTTCTTCTTTCTTTTCTTCCTTCGTCTCATTAGGTGCTCCCTTCTTTCTTTCTTTCTTTCTTTCTAGTCTCATTAGGGTTTACTCATCTTTCTTTCTTTCTTTCCTTCGTCTCATTAGGTTGCTCATTCTTTCTTTCTTTCTTGCTTTTTTCTTTCCCTCCTTCGTCTCATTAGGTTGTTCATTCTTTCTTTCTTTCTTTCTTCGTCTCATTAGGTTGCTCTTTCTTTCTTCTTTCTTCTTTCTTTTCTTTCTTCTCATTAGGTTGTTCATTCTTTCTTTCTTTTTCTTTCCTTCGTCTCATTAGTTGCTCTTTCTTTCTTTCTTTCTTTCTTTCTTTTTCTTTAGTCTCATTAGGTTACTCATTCTTTCTTTCTTCTTTCCTTCGTCTCATTATGTTGCTCATTCTTTCTTTCTTTCTTTCTTTCTTTCTTTCTTTCGTCTCATTAGGTTGCTCATTCTTTCTTCTTGCTTGCTTTTTTTCTTTCCCTCCTTCGTCTCATTTGGTTGATCATTCTTTCTTTCTTTCTTTCGTCTCATTAAGTCGCTCATTATTTATTTTTATTTATTTATTTCCTTCTTCTCATTAGGTTTTTCATTGTTTTTTTCTTTCTTTCCTTCGTGTCATTTAGGTTGCTTCATTCTTTCTTCTTTCTTTCTTTCTTTCTTTCGTCTCATTAGGTTGCTCTCTTTCTTTCTTTCTTCCTTCGTCTCATTAGGTTGCTCATTCTTTCTTTTTTTCTTCTTTCCTTCGTGTCATTAGGTTGCTCATTCTTTCTTTTTTCTTTCTTACTTCTTTCTTTCCTTCGTCTCATAAGGTTGCTCATTTCTTTTCTTTCTTACTTTCGTCTCATTAAGTTGCCCATTTTTGTTTTTTTTTGGTTGGTACAAACAAATGATTATTATCAAATAAAAATAATTATTTGAAGCCATATAACTGTGTGCAAACAGATTATTATTATTAAATAGAAATAATTACTTGAAACCATATAATTATTGGTATTAGAGAGGAATACTTCAAACTCCGCAAATTGTTGGTATTAGATTAGATGAAACCTCTTA
>CM042174.1:57298366-57303366 GCA_023376005.1 Doryteuthis pealeii
AAATGCTCGATCACACACAAGCATCAGGACAAGAGATAAAATCGCCTTATTCGGTTGGACAACTTTACTGCATCCTCCATACTCACCAGATTTAACACCTTCAGACAATCATCTCTTCGGCTCCATAAAAGTGGGTTTAATAGGCAAACATTGTTCCAGTGAAGAGGAAGCAAAATCTGTAGTGAAGAAGTGGCTCAAAGAACAGTCACCATAATTTAAATACAGTGTCTTCTGGCGAACAAACTAAGCGTGGGACAGTCATGCGCGAGTAACGAGAAGGGAGCAGTAATTGTTAACAATCATCTTGCTACATAGAGTCACGCTAGAAACATTCGGCCTTGTGTTATAGGTCTTTTTTTTTGCTGGACACTTTCTCGTTTTTATTGGTTTGGTTTGGTTTGTTTTACGGCATATCAAGCTCAGTGGGTCATTTAATGCCGATAAAGTTTTGAAATAAATTAATTCTTAATGGATAATCAATTTTTCTATCTAACCCATAGATAGGGCCCTAACAGGTACTACCATTCCGGGTCAGAGTGAACCAAGGAGCAATGGTGATGAATGGGTGCTCCCCATTCCCCAGACCTCCAAAACTGGAACCTCACCATCAAATAGAGTTTAAAGTCATTCCAAGGACGTGTAGACCCTCAGCCGCGCCTTCTAGCACCCATATGATAAGAAGGGTTGAGGCGTGCAATGAGGGCAATAGGGTTGGGGCAATCATATAGTTAAATTCTAATTGTTTGTTATTATTTATCAACAACAATATCAGCCTATTAGTATTTAATGTTTACTCCAAAGCAACGAATAAAAATAACTATATCCATTTTTAATCATACCATAACACACACACACACACACACACACATATACATATACATATATATATATATATATATATATATATATAAAAGTAAAGTCGACGGGGCGGCCTAAAGTCGGTATCAGCCAGACAGCGAGGGAGTCTATCCCCTTTTCAATAGCGCTAGACCAAGGAGATTGTTTTAGCATCTGAGGTGGAGCACCACACCTACCATCAGCTCCTTACTTTACCGCACAGATCCCTGTGCTACTCATACGCTGAGTTAGCGAGGACCGGTATCAAACTAGGAACCTTGTGGTTTCTAGCCGAATGCTCTACCAACTGAGCTAACCCGGCCCATATATATATATATATGAGTTATGGGTAAGGAAATTAATCCGACGGTATATGTATAAATAAAAGGGTATGAAAAACACACTATGTTGATAGAATGAATATATTTCTATATCCTTTTTCATAGCTAATATAGAACAATATTTCGATTTATAAAAAATCATCATCAGAGCATAATGATAATTAGGTCCGTTTTTAGATGTAGATGTTTTTGGATCCGGACTCATAATTTTTCTATTTTTGAATTTGAAGTATTTCTTTTTCTTTCAAAAACTGTTACACTGAAGAAACACGATGTAGCGAAAGTACATGACGTCAGCAAAACAGCGAGACGCAGCGAATGATAAAAGACGAAGCGATCGCACGGGTTACACGCTTTTGGAGAAAAAAAAACAATCTGGTTTGAATTTAAATCATTTTCTGCTTCTCCCTCGATGAGTCCAGATAAAAAACATTTATATTTTAAAAACGGACCTAATTATCATTATTCTCTGATCATGATTTTTTTTATAAATCGAAATATTGTCAATATCAGCAATGAAAACGATATAAAAATATATTCATTATAACAACATTGTGTGTTTTCATACCCTTTTATCCATATATATATATATATATATATATATATATATATATATATATATATATACATATATATATATATATATATGTATTCATATATATATATATATATATATATATATATTCATATATATATATATATATAAATATTATAGTAATTACCGTGTACCTTTATGATAATAAATGTGCTCTACTTACGTATTGAGCACTTTATATTTGTTATATCGCTTTCTTATCATTGTGAAACTTGCATCAACTAACCATTATGACCATTTTCATCGGTAAATCACTTTTTCCCCAAATACCATATATATATATATATATATATATATATATATATATATTAGAGTATGTCAATTTTTAAAACACAACTAACTAGTCGGAGAAACTGGCTAAATAACATAAAATATAACTGTATAAAATAATTTTCTCTAAAAGTTTACCAATTTTTGGGCAAATATATTTAAATAGTATCATAATCGAATATTCTGAATTTCGCCCCGTGTTAACTGAAAATCTAAGTAGGTCAGATTAAACCTGGATTTTGAATAAAAATGTAAAAACTAGGCTTGCGGGGATTGTACGAGGGAAAATCAGCACTATATATGCTGCATGGAAAATTGGGACCTTAAATCAAGCCGATGGTTGACATTAGCCACCAGAGAAATGTGTTTATTGGATTCGAGGCATTTACGCTAAATACATATTTTCAAAACTACATAGCCTGATCTAATTTATTGTTAGAATTTATGCAGTTAGCTTGTTTGAAATTAAAAGGGATGGTAATATTTGTTAGGGAGAGTTATCACCCCCTAACGATTCGAACCGGATGCTCTCTAAAAAGGAGGAGGACAAAAACGACTGACACAGACAAGAACCGAGCACGGTACGTCACACACACGCTTATCCTACATCAAGCCGAAACTGATTGCAAAACCATCCCACTGTATTCCCTGTCGGTGAGAATAAATAAAACAAATATTGTTATATGTTAAACATATTTCACTGTTTTTATTATCAATTCTGTATATACTACATTTCGGGATACAACAATATTCATCACCAATAATTGTATATTTTCAATAAGGCTGCAAAGAATTAAGGAGATACCACTTACTGATTAAGTGATATAGTTCAATTAAAAATCACTCGGTTTGTGGAATGCTTCAGGTTAAAAAAGGATAAAAAAGGATATATATATATCAGTTTGATACATATGAATCTAGTTATCTATTCACTTACAATTTCCAAATTAAGAGAACTGTTTATTTGGCAGATTTTTGTAAACAAAATAAACCAAATGAATTCCTCTTGGGAATCATCACTAAACTCTTTAAAAATGGTTTTGAATACATATCTCTTGATTCTATAATATGTACATTTCTTCTTTCAATTTTATGACAATGGAATGTTGTTTTGTTTTAAATAAATTTCATCACTGTTTGAAATAAATATCAAAAGTATTTTTTTTTCTAATTTATTCAGTTTGAAATTTGATTGTTATTTGAACTTCAGTAGATTATCACAATTATTATCTTTTTATATATAAAACTCAGCATGACTTTATACATATATATTCTCCCTCCAGCTATGGGTAAATGATAGGGCAGCCCATGCTCTTTAATCTTAGTATTGCAACTGGTTTTGAAGAAGGAAAACCCTGAATTCAAACCTGTTTGAATCTGCTTAAAAATTGTGTCACATTTGGTATAATCTCTGACTCTCCCCTTTATTGCAGCCATACTCTGTCATTAATCTCGCCGAACAGCTATTCAAATTAATACGTTTCACCCGTTGTAAATGGGTTGGGAAAATACTTAGCCTGCTTTTACATTCCGATAAATCTTAGTTGTAAATCTTTTCTATTAAGTATATTGTTATAGCCAGCATGTTTAAATGACACAAACATTCCATAGGTGAAATTTAAATGTACTTTGTTTATTCGAAAATTATAGTTGGAATTTTTTATCAATTTCAAAACAGTTTAGGGAAGAACGAGTAAAAAAAACTCTATCAAAAGATTATTTTAAAGATAAATTTAAAATGAAAATTGTAAATCGAAAAATGTTAATTTCCAAACATTCTTAGCTTTTAATTGTAAGGACATTTTTTCTTAGAGTTTATGTATCGGAATATGATGACTAAGAACCAAATATATTCATGTTTAGCACTAAATACCACCGGAAATTCAGGAGATTGTATTCAAAATTATTCAGCATAATCCTTTTGGTCTCCTACCAGAAATTATGCTGTGTGCAATACTTAAATTAGATGAACTGGAAATTCATTATCTATTGGGTAAGTTATTCACAAAAAATTGATTAAAATGATTTCATCGATTTATAGTTTCATTTCAAAGTACTATCCAATGAAAGTTCTTTTGATAGAGAGAGGAAAGAGGTGTAACAGATAGAGAGATGCATAATTGCATTACTTACTTCCTTCTTCGCTTGTTTGGCCATTTGATCATCTAGCTTCTATTCTTTCTCGTCTGCTACTGACTTTATATTTCTAGGTTCTTGTTGATCTCTCTCTGTTGTCATCTTATTCCTTATCTTGCTTGCCGAGTCTTCTAACTCAAGCATGCTTCACACCAACAACGCCATACTGTCTTTATAAGAACCTTTTCATTCTTACTTAACTAGATTTTCTTTTCTTACTAATCTGCCGTGCACGGGAGTCCCAAGCTAAGCAAGAACGTCTTTTCTGCTTAAGATCTCGCTTGGAACTGATGAGCTACACTGTACCGCTCTCCCACGTAACTTTCATGTGATTCGATGGGTTTCCAGACTCTGTATCTCTCTTGTGTGGNATTTGATTGTATATTCTTCATTATATAATAGTAGTATTATATTTGGGAGTATAGTAGATTGATGTAGCTTATATGAGTATTGTATGTGTAGTAATGGACACGCACAGATGTATTATTGTCTAATTCAGAATACTCGTCATCTGAATTATAAGATCAAATTACTCATTCACCACGGAAGTAGAAACATTACAAAAAATTGAAATAACGGGCACCAGGTCCAAATTTATATTAATATATATATATTATTATTATTTAATATATTTTGTGTGTTGTGTTGTGTGTTGTAAAAAGGAAAAATAGTGAACCCGACGATTGTGAAAAAGGAAATAAAGAAGGAAGTATTGATTGATAAATTAACGATTATTTAATATTATACACGTTTCTCAGAATTTCCATTGTACATATCATCTATATATTAAAATTAACAAAATGAATAAATTAATAATTAAT
>CM042174.1:57313366-57315866 GCA_023376005.1 Doryteuthis pealeii
GGTATTAGCGCTAAGTGAAAAGCAATTACCATATTCAGGATTTGAACTCGGTGCGACGAGTCCATTTCCCATGACTTTAACCATTACACCACGCGCTTCCACATCGTGTATTATATATATATATATATATATATATATATATATATATTATATATATATATATATATATATATATATATATATATATATATATATATATATATATATATATATATATATATATATATATATATATATATATATATATATATATATATATATATATATATATATATATATATACGTGAGTGTGAATGCGTATGAGTGTATCTATGGTTATATATATATATATACGTCTATAGAAATATATATACGTCTATATATATATATATATATATATTACCGTGGATATTTACAATTTACATTCGGTTATGTCCAAGATAAACACCGGAGGATATTCATTCATTTCATCAATTCTGCAGTTTCCTTTGTTTTGTTTTGAGAATTTTTCAATCAAATTTCGCGCCATTTTGAAAGGAGGTGATCTGGCGATGATGTTCCTCGAGTGAATTCTTGCGCGAATTATTTTCGCCTGTTTGATTAGTAACACAAACTAATATGTTCAAATATGATTCGTTGAACAGCTCGGGGCAACTTTCTTTGTTGCAGATGAAAATAACACATGCCGCACAAATACATACGTTATTTCACGACGGTGATCAAACGGAGGTGAAAGCCAGGGATTTCAAAGGCTGATTTTCAAGGACTGAGTCAATGCTCTTGTTGTTGCATACTGCCTTTTTTTTATAGACGTATATGTATTTACCAACCCCTCCACACGAGCAGGATGCGACACAAGGTTAAAATGATGTTGATTGATTGAATTAATCGCCTCATTTATATTTTATTTTTTTAAATTTTTAAATTATTTAATTAAAATTTCTTACTATATTGTTATATATTCTCACAGGGATTTTATGGGGCATCCAGTGTGGATCTAACTTGTGATAAGTAATAATGGATCTGCGAGACTAACTTTTAAAAAATCCCACCTCTACCCAGGCGATTCCAGGTAGCCACTTCTAGTACTTATACAAAGGGCAGGTGTGTGTATCTGTATGTCCGGGGGTTACTTCGAAAATAAAACAATTAACGACAAAGTAAATATATATATATGTTACATAATCATTAGATACCTAATGATTATGACAATAGTGTAGAAATCATGTTAGTGCAGCTGATGGCCTTGAGAGTGAGTGACAGCGTTTGACCTCACTCTGACCTTGCGTTTTGGGGATGATCGTGAGAATCGGAAGGCAATAGGAAGCCCCCTTCCGGTTTAAAGGGTAAGCAACTCAGTTAGACAGTTAGAACTTAGAAGCGAAGCTAGCAAGATGTGAGTCTCACTGCGTGATTGTCTGGTCTGGGGATCTGGAATAAAGTAACATCAAAAGTAAATCGAAGTCTTGTGTTTATTACTAAAAGCTATCAATGACACAAGGCTTCTGATAAGCAGTGATCCCCAACAGAAACCAGACCCGGAATCCTCAATAGAAGACCAGACGAGACCTTAGAAGATATACCAGATCCGGCCAGAAGAATAGACGACAGAGTAAGAAGTAAGAGAAGTATATAACATATAGATATTTAGTGCCGGTAAAGAGGCTATGCAACATATACACATTAAATATCACCAGGGCTGTTTTTTGAGCAAAAATAATGAAGATTTGATTTAAATTCATGAATGTTCCATTTAATATTGTAGACATACATTTCTACTTTCAGAGTGACCAGATCAACGCAAGGTCTTTTTTTTACGTGGGATTTTAATGGGGCATCCAGCGGGGATCCAACTGACAATTCAGTAATAAGGAATCTGCGAGACTAACTTAAAATACTCCCCTCTACCCAGACGACGCTGAGTAGCAGCCTCTAGTTTTATATAAAAGCCGTCCTTGTAGAATATCATCTGTGTTACTATTTAACACATATCTGTGGGATGTTTTATATCTTTCTCTAGGGTATATATATTTACCAACCCCTCCGCACGAGCAGGATGCGACACAAGGTTAATTTCTTAAGCGGAGTTTAACAGGTTTGAATTCAAAGTTTTCCTTCTCCTATACCGGTTGCCTAACGAAAGTTAAAGAGCCCAATCTGCCCTGCTATTTATCCATAGCTAGAGGGAAAGTAGGATTCATACATTTCCCAAGGGTATTAGCGCTAAGTGAAATGCAAGTACCACGTCCAGGATTTGAACTCGGGGCGACGAGTCTATTTCCCATGACTTTAACCATTACACCACGTGCTTCCTTTCTATAGACGTATAAAGACATAGTTATTAAACTGACATCCCACCATTTCAGTGGAACACAAAGTCCGATTAAGGTGGCGAGACACGCACAAACCGAAGATGATGCCAGTGTTGAAAATTGCGATTATCCTTCGCCATTTGAGATCCCTCAGACATTGGGCCTACATAGACGTATGTATAATTATCTTTTGATCATGAATGAGTTCA
>CM042174.1:57320866-57323366 GCA_023376005.1 Doryteuthis pealeii
CATTGTAACGATAAAAAAAAGAAAATATGTAATAAGATGAGCGACTTAGGAGGACAACAAAAAGTCAGAAATAAAAATTGAGAATAGAAATGTATTCATAAGATATGAGATGCAGTTCTGTTTTCTTTTTCTTTAACCCTGTCCCTACTAATATATAATCATGAGAAGGGAGTTAAAATGAAAACGTCTAAAATAATTATACCAACACACAACTTTCACTATTTGAGAGTATTTGATATTTCAACAAAAGTGAAAGACAACCTAGCCTACTGATCAACCACCAGGATTCCGTATTTAATGACAACGGTTCGCAGTCTCATTGGGGGTATTTCTATTTCCGTATTTAAGGACTATGGAAATAACGAACATAATACTACAAATAATACAAAATAATACGTCAGAAATATTTGTATTTCCGTATTTAAGGACTACGGGTCGCAGTCCCATTGGGGGTATTTGTATTTATGTTACATAATTATTGGATTCCTAATACTTATGTACAGTAGTGTAGAAACCAAAATGGCTGTTATAAGTTCAGCCGGTGGCCTTGAAGGATTGATGACAAGGCTTGACCTCAGTCCTGATCCTCCTTCCTGTGGATACCGTGAGAATTGGTGGAGAAGACCCTCTTCCGGTTTAGATTAAAATGAGATTTTAGTTAGATCGGCCAAAACCACGACGGTGGTAAGTCGTGTTATGCACAATGCCGACTCAATCTGCGCAGGTAGTCTGGTGGGGATTTCGAGAATAAAATATGATCTAAGTAAATCGAAGTCTTGTGTTATTATCTAAAAACTACCAATGACACAGGGCTTCTGATAAAGAGAAATTCCCAATGGAAGACCAGACACGAAGTCCGCAAGACGAAGTCCAGACGCTAAAGATGAACAGCAGAAAAATAGAAGTAAGAAAGTAAAAAGAAGAGTATACAACATTTCCGTATTTTAGGACTATGAAATAACGAACATAATACTACAAATAATATAAAATAATACATCAGAATACGGGTCTAATGATGCCTGATAGTTTGCAAGTTTGAAAATTTTGGTTAACTTTAAAAATTTTGCTTATATTCATATACTGAAAATCGAGCGTCAAAAACAAGCCAAAAAGCCTTCAAAACAGGCCTTTTTTCAGGTTGATTTGAGGCATGTAAAAAAAAACAACTTAAAAACGCCCGGCGGACCCCTTAAAACTATGAAATTAACATTCCAACTGTTGTTTCTAGTTAGGGGCCGTCCCCGGACACCTTACCTGATAGTTGGTTTGTTGGAAAACTCTGGGGCAATTTTCCAAATCGGGGTTTAAAGGGATGTTTTGACTTCCAAACAGGCTATTAAAAAACAAAAAAAAAACGGTGTAACACTATCGAAAATTAATAAAATAACATTGGGGGTATTATACAAATATTCAGTCGGTGTATTCTACAATCCTTGCCGACAGGGCGGGGAACTACTGCTATATATGATGTATTTTTAGACTATTTCTCTGAATGTTTGAGATAAGGCTTGATGATTAGTATTATCTGCCTTATTCGGACTATTGTCCTCATCTTCATTGTTATCTGTATGATTATATACTATTTCTCTGAATGTTTGAGATGAGGCTTGAAGATTAGTATTATCTGCGTTATTCGGACTATTGTCCTCATCTTCATTGTTATCTGTATGATTATATACTATTTCTCTGAATGTTTGAGATGAGGCTTGATGATTAGTATTATCTGCCTTATTCGGACTATTGTCCTCATCTTCATCTGTATGATTATATACTATTTCTCTGAATGTTTGAGATGAGGCTTGAAGATTAGTATTATCTGCGTTATTCGACTATTGTCCTCATCTTCATTGTTATCTGTATGATTATATACTATTTCTCTGAATGTTTGAGATGAGGCTTGAAGATTAGTATTATCTGCGTTATTCGGACTATTGTCCTCATCTTCATTGTTATCTGTATGATTATATACTATTTCTCTGAATGTTTGAGATGAGGCTTGATGATTAGTATTATCTGCCTTATTCGGACTATTGTCCTCATCTTCATTGTTATCTGTATGATTATATACTATTTCTCTGAATGTTTGAGATGAGGCTTGATGATTAGTATTATTTGCCTTATTCGGACTATTGTCCTCATCTTCATTGTTATCTGTATGATTATATACTATTTCTCTGAATGTTTGAGATGAGGCTTGATGATTAGTATTATCTGCCTTATTCGGACTATTGTCCTCATCTTCATTGTTATCTGTATGATTATATACTATTTCTCTGAATGTTTGAGATGAGGCTTGATGATTAGTATTATCTGCGTTATTCGGACTATTGTCCTCATCTTCATTGTTATCTGTATGATTATATACTATTTCTCTGAATGTTTGAGATGAGGCTTGATGATTAGTATTATCTGTGTTATTCGGACTATTGTCCTCATATTCATTGTTATCTGTATGATTATATACTATTTCTCTGAATGTTTGAGATGAGGCTTGATGATT
>CM042174.1:57328366-57350866 GCA_023376005.1 Doryteuthis pealeii
AATTAGAAAAAATAACAATGAAAAACGAGAGTGATAGAAGTGTAAGTTTCAGTCGTTCTGTCTATCGATTACACTCGCCTCTGTTTCAAATCTTTTTATCTGTATTCTTATTTAGTTTCATTAGCCTTTCTAATTTAATAAAATATTTTATTACATCAAAACTTAAATACTTGCACCCGGAGGGTGCATATATTTGCTAGTAAACATAATTTCCAAAGCATTTCTATAGTAAAAATCATTTTCCAATACATTCCTATACGAAAATTCCAATATATTTTTAGTTGAAAAGCATTGAAAATGATTTTACTACAACGAATCATTCCATAATACCCACTTTTACTATAGAATGGGATTTTATCAAAAGATTTATATTTTACTGTAGAAATGTATTGATATTTCTTATAACACTTGGTTGAAATTTACTGGCACAAACATCGATCTTATTATAATATATCATTTTATAATAGGCAATTTTACTATAGAATATTTTATCAAAATGTCGTAATTTTACTGTAGAAATGCATTTACATTATTATTATGATTGTTTTTATAGAAAGCCATTTTCCAATGTATTTTGTGGTGAAAATCATTGTTCAATGAATTTTTATAGTTTTCCAAAACATTCTCATTGTAAAAATAATTTCCTGTTCATTTCTATGGTAAAAATCTTTTCCTATGCATCCCTATATTAAGACTCCTTTTTCAATGTATTCCTCATGTAAAAATAATTTTCCAATTCATTTTTATGGTCAAAATCATTTTGCAGTGCATTTTTATAGTAAAAGGCATTTTCTCATGTATTTCTATAATAAAAATAAAAATTCTATTATGAAAATAATTTCCAGTGCATTTCAAAAAAAATAATGAATAGGATTTTTTTCCTTTTTTTTTTTGTTACTTATTTTTATTGTTTTACTTTGTTCATTTTTCGTAGATTTTTTAGGGTTTTTTTTTCCCAAATTTAATTGTCAATTTTTACAAAATAATTTTATTCATTCTTGTGAGGTTGTAAATTGGGATGTTTTTTCAAACACAGTTTTTTTTAAAGTCATTTTTAATCTATTTAAGCCATAGATGAAACGCTAACAGGTACTACCACACAGGATCAGAGTTCACCTGAGTGCAATGGCGATTAACGGGTATTTCAAATTCCCCAGAGAATTAATTTATTTCAAAACTTTATCGGCATTAAATGACCCACTGAGGTTGATATGCCGTAAACCAAACCAAACCAAACCAAACCAATAAAGAGAATTTGGGAGTATAGGGTGGGTGCCAAACTGGTTAGATATTTGTGTTGTATACATCTTTCTTTACTTTCTTACTTCTATTCATCTAGCGTCTCTTCTAACGTCTGGACTTTATCTTGGGGACTTCGTGTCTGGTCTTCCACTGGGGATTTCTCTTTATCAGAAGCCCTGTGTCATTGGTAGTTTTTAGATAATAACACAAGACTTCAATTTACTTAGATCATATTTTATTCTGAAATCCCCACCAGACTACCTGCGCAGATTGAGACGGCATCATGCATAACACGACTTACCACCGTCGTGGTTTTTTGGCCGATCTAACTAAAACTCTCTTTCTAATCTAAACCGGAAGAGGGTCTTCTCCACCGATTCTCACGGTATCCACAGGAAGGATCAGGACTGAGGTCAAGCCTTGTCATTCAATCATTCAAGGACGCCGGCTGAACTTATAACAGCCATTTTGGTTTCTACAGTACTGTACACAAATATTAGGAATCTAATAATTATGTAACATTTGGACCATATTACCTTTAGGCACCCCTTTTTGATATCGATTAAGAAGGACATGTTTTTCATTTACACCGTCCATATCCGGTTGTTTGTTAGGGATTAGGGTTAGGGGTTAGGTTAAGTGTTTTTTTTATATAATTAAAAAAAAATCTAAAAATCGTCTGTTCAAACAACCGGATATTGATGATATAAATGAAAAACATGTCCTTTATTAATCGAGATCAAAAAGGGGTGCCTAAAGGTCATATGGTCCAGATATTTACTAATAAGCTAATAGACTGTCAGCAAGCTATACCGAGTGATCTCCCTTTATGATATCTCTCAGGGAAATTGAGATTACCTGACTTACCCTACTCATCACTCCGAGTAAACAGCGACAACTTCAATTCGGTTAAACGCTATCAGCCTTTTCGATCGGCGTTTGACCTGACCTGTGACGTGTTGCAAGATTTTCCAATTAGGGAGGTTTTGTGTACTTGCTTTGGAAATTTGAAGATCGGGTAAAGTCTGTAATTCATTTTCTCGCCGGACTATCGAAAAAATAAAATGGAGTACAAAAGCCAAAATACATTTTTTTCAAATATTTTAAAATTGTTAATTTGAAATCGTGATTTGTATAAACGCGGGGTTTCTCTGTATGATTTAAATGGCTGTTTCCTCGAGGCATTGGGGCTTTTTGCTTATTGGTATTGAAGAAGTCGTATGGCAATTTCTATTTTCATATATGGATATTATCTATCTATCTATCTATCTATCTATCACAATCTTTTTTTACGTATGTATATATCTATGACTTTTAATATATATCTATGTTTCTATCCCAGTTTTTTTCCTTTGTATCTATCAATCTATCTATTTCTCTCTTTATCCCTCTCTCTATCTATCTCTATCACTGTATTTTCCTTTCTATCTATCTATCTATCTATATGATGATGGACTCTCCCGTCGATCGACGTATGAGTGTTCATACAATCAACACCCACACAGTGATTTGTTTATAGTGGTGAAGGCTTGCGTTGAACCATCCACACTTTTTGGCACAGTCGATAGGAAAGAATTGGTATATCAAGGGTTGCCACAAACCCAATCAACGACCGACCTCAAGAATTTTGAATTCAGAGTTATCCCTCTCCTAGACTGGTTACCTACCCAAGGCTGAAGGGCCCAGTCTGCCCTACTATTTAACCCATCTATCTATCTATCTATCTATCTATATATATATATATATATATATATATATATATATATGAGAATAAATCACAATCTTTTGGTATGCATGTATTTATCTATGACAAACTTTTAATATCTATCTATCTATCTATCTATCTATTCCAGTCTTTTCCTATTTATCTATCAATGTATCTATTTCTCTCTCTCTCCCTCTCACTTTCTATCTCGGTATTGTCATTTCTATCTATTACTGTCTTTTCCTTTCTATGTATGTATGTATGTATCTGTCTATCTATCTTTATATATACATACATATATATGTATGGGAGTAAAATGAGGAAAATAATCATACAATATGTGGAGAAATGTAGACAAACACGGGTTGTTACTCTGGATGAAAATGTATTATTGGTCGTAATGTCGACGTTCGAACGTTTCGGTTTATATGGAAATCTTCTTCAGGACAATATGAAACAAGTAAATGTAAAAAAGATTTTTGTTGTTAAAAGGTGTGAGTTAAATCAAGATTATTATACTTTTTTTTATAAATTGAACAACAAGCAATAGCTCTTAAGTAACCATATAAAACGTTGTAATAATTAAGTTATCATACTGTGGTATATCCACAGGTCCTGCTAGTAGTATAATAATAATAATAATAATAATAATAATAATATAAATACGTAGATGGTATCCCCAGGTCCTACTAGTCATCTATATATAAAGGGCAGTATGTATGTATGTATGTATGTATGTCCGGAGGAAACTATGAAAATAAAAGAATTACCGACAAAGTAAATGTATATACACAATAAGTATCACCAGTTTTTGAGCAAAAAATGATGAAAATTTGATTTGTATTCGTGAAGATAATTTAAAAAAAAAATAATTTAGCTGATAACAGACTAGATTTTTTTAAATTTAATATTTTAAATAGTAGACATTAATTTTTAATTTCAGAGTGGCCGGATCAACGCAAGGTCTTTTTTACATTGGGATTTTAATGGGGCATACTACCAACTCGCGATTCAATAATAATGGATCTGTGGGACTAATCGGGAACCTTATAGCCTGCAGGATCAATCCTGGTCAAGGGCAGCAGTAACATAGAATAATAATTAACACAGCTTAACGCATCTACCCCAGCTATGATTAGCGAAATGAGGACAGGATACCCCCGTGGACTGAATAAAGGGTTAGGTTCAAAGTTACGTGATGGCTCCCGATTACAAGAAGGTTCCCGAGTTCGAAAAGAAATACCCGAAGGCCGGAGGGCACATAGACCAAAACGTTGTACAGATAACGATGAAGATGAGAACAATAGTCCGAATAACGCAGATAATAATAATAATAATAATAATAATAATAATAATAATAATAATAATAATAATAAGGAAGTCTAGAAAGGAACAAGTCATTGTGTCCCGATTTCGCATTGGTCATACAAGACTAACGCACTCCTATATACTCAAACAAGAACAGCAACCACAATTTGGAACATGTCAAACACCTTTGACAGTTAAACACTTATTCATGGAATGCAGGGTTTTTGCTCATATCAGAAACCGTTATTTTAAAGCAAACGATATGAAAGATCTGTTTGAAAATGTCAACATGGAGGATGTTCTCTCTTTTTTGAGGGAAATAAAATTATACCATAGAATATGGACATGAAACAAATCAATACCATACAACATAATCCCCAATAATGCTAACACATTTTTAAAAGCAATCACTAAAAAGTATAAATATAAATACACGATATGTATAACTTCCTAACTGTTAGGCATGACATAACCCATGTCGGGTTGATATGCCGTTAAAATCAATAATCGTATGCGAAATAAACATGACTCGTTTACGAACTTGTGTTTTTTCAATTTTTTCATAATATTACATACTTGTAAAACAGACATTTGCGTGTGGCGCTAGACATTCTTTATTGTTTTGTTCTTTTCATCATTCGTAAATGTTAGGCATGACATAACCCTTGTTGGGTTGATATGCCGTTAAAATCAATAATCGTATGCGAAATAAACATTACTCGTTTATGAACTTGTGTTTTTCAATTTTTTCATAATATTACATACTTGTAAAACAGACACTTGCGCGTGGCGCTAGACATTCTTTATTGTTTTCTTCTTTTCATCATTCGTAAATGTTAGGCATGACATAACCCATGTTGGGTTGATATGCCGTTAAAATCAATAATCGTAGGCGAAATAAACATTACTCGTTTATGAACTTGTGTTTTTCAATTTTTTCATAATATTACATACTTGAAAAACAGACACTTGCGTGTGGCGCTAGACATTCTTTATTGTTTTCTTCTTTTCATCGTTCTAACTGATAATTGGAATGTCTTTTTCCCAAATGGGACTTCGATCTTCTTCCCAGAAACATGTAAGAGGTAAAAAGATAAAACAGTAAAAAGAGCAAATAAATAAATTTAACAAATAAAAATAAAAAGCCAGAGAAAAAGTGATAGAAATTCAGAGAGGATTTAGTTCCGGGAAAAAAACCAAAAAAAAAACCAGCGATAATTTATGCAAAGAAAATGGTTAAATTTAATCACGGCAGACACTCGAGTTCTTCCAAGATGTCGTAGGTCGTCTTGGACCCCCCGAAGAAAAAAAGAGAATGAATTAGTTCTGCGTATTAAGAGCAAACTTTGGTCAGTAGAAAATCTGTTCTATTTTTTTTTGTTCTATTTTCTTTCTTTTGTTGTACTAATTTATTTTTTTTATTTTTTTATCTTTCTAGTTAACTATTTATCCCGCCTTACGCTTTAATTATATCTTCGAATTATGTTGGTTGTCTACGGGAAAGAAAGAAAAAAAGTAATTATTTTTCAGAATAGAAATCCATACCTACATGCACATTCGATTAACTACCGACAACAGATGCTCTTAATTTGTAATGCACATTCTAATAAAACTCGGTAAACCGTATCATAATGTGTAATCTCAAAGGACTGCTACACCACACAATCAGAGGCGCTAGTGTGCAACGGTTATCGTCTTATAAAATTGCGGCACGAGTTAAAAACCTGGACGAGACATGGTATTTACCTCGTACCCCTCTTGTACGGGTTAGGCACAAGGCCCTATTAATGTAGGACCACCCAACAAATCGAAGCTAAAGGTTGGCAGGTGTTAAATTGCGTTGATCCCTTCGGCATTCCCCCTTAAGGGATACACCTCAGTCACTGGGCAATAAACCCAGCCCTGCCCTTTAAATCGAGAGGGCATGTATTGCCTGGTGGGATGCCCCATAGGATCAACGCCATAAATTGTATCAATGGTCCAGAGGCCGAAGCCACTGTTGACCGTATTTACATTTAAATCCTGGACGAGACAGGCTTCATTTTAGATAGCATTAATACAATTAAAAAGTAGATACATCCAACCATTCTCTCTCCAGCTATAGGTAAATAGTAGGGCAGACTTAGCTATTTAGCCCTGGTATGGCAACGGTCTATAAGTAATGCACATTGTAAAAAAGCACGGTTAACTGTTGAATAATGTGTAATCTGAAAGGACTGCTACACTAGACAGTCAGAGGCGCAGGTTGGGTAATGGTTATTGTCGTAGGAAATGGACCAGGCGACACGTGTTCAAATCTTGGACAAGACAAGTTTCATTTTAGATAGCGCTAGTAGAATAGGGAAATGTAAACATCCAGCTATTCTCCCTCCAGCTATGGGTAAATAGTAGGATAGAATTAGCTATTTAGCCCTGGTATGGCAAGGGTCTATGAGTAATGCCCATTCTAATTGATGTAATGAATATGTAAATACCTTGGTATCCCCTCACTATAATCTGATTGGATAGTGTCATCTATAAATATTCGACACTGTGGTGGTACAAGCGCCTAAGCCTCCAACCCGTCTTTCGGGACGGGGGTCCAGTGCGCTTCGGCCACTGGACCGATGAGATGGTAAATTAATAGCGTCGATCCCAGAGGGCCATCCTTCCAGGCAATACCTGCCCCCTCGACTTAAAGGGGCAGGGCTGGGTTTATTGCCCAGCGCCTGAGGTGCCCCCCTTGAAGGGCAATGCCGACGGGATCGACGCAATTTTTCTACCTACCACCCATGAGTCTCGGCTTGTGGGTGGGCCTACGTAAAAAGGCCTTGTGCCGTATCATGTACAAGTGGGGTGCATGTAAATATCCCTAAGCCTACTAGTCTAAGCTTACTCGCCTACCAGTCAGAATACCACCACGACTACTCGGAAGACGTATGCTATTCGATGCACCAGCTACTACTGCGATAATATACCAAATACCAACTTCATAATATATCCCTTAACCGGGATATATAACTAATAAATCTCGGTAAACCATATCATAATGTGTAATCTCTAGGACTGCTACACCATACAATCAGAGGCGCCAGTTGTGTAATGGTTATCTCCTAGATAGCACTAGTTGAATAGGGAAATGTAAACATCCAGCTATTCTCCCTCCAGCTATGGGTAAATAGTAGGGCAGAATTAGCTATTTAGCCCTGGTATGGCAACGGTCTATAAGAAATTATTATTCTAATAAGAAGACTGGATTTTCTTTAAAACCCGTCTTCATGTCACCAAACTCTCGTTAAAGTTTTGTATTTCTTTTCGGGCCGATTCTTCAAAGAGACCACCCGGTAAATTCAGAGAATCATCATTTAAAGTTTCTCTGTGTCTGGCACAAGGCCACAAATATGATGTTCCCGGTAAGGCCTGACCATTATGCTAGAATGATTATTCTAATAAAGCTCGGTAAACCGTATCATAAGGTGTAATCTCAAAGGACTGCTGCACCACACAATCAGAGGCGCATGTTATCTAATGGTTATCGTCTTACAAACAAACAAAAAAAAGGAAACACAGAAAGAAGAGAGCATTATCAATCAGCTGTAATCTCCATCTCTACTCTATTCTACCTCTCTGTCTGTCTCTCTCTCTATTAGGGTCGATTTAGCACAGTCGCTAGAGCGTTCGGTTAGAAACCACAAGGTTCCTAGTTCGATACCGGTCCTCGCCAACTCAGCATATATATATTTACCAACCCCTCCGCACGAGCAGGATGTGACTCAAGGTCAATTTCTTAAGCGGAGTTTAACAGGCTTGAATTCAGAGTTTTCCTTCTCCTAGACTGGTTACCTAGCCATGGTTAAAGAGTACAGTCTGACCTGCTATTTATCCATAGCTGGAGGGAGAATTGGATTCATACCTTTCCCAAGGGTATTAGCGCCATGTGAAATGCAAACAGTTTCATCCAGGAATTGAACTCGCGTTGACGAGTCCATTTCCTACGACTACGATAGACTCCATCGCTGATTGGCTGTTACCGACTGTAGGCCACCCCGAAGACTTTACTTTTTTAGCTCAGTCGGTAGAGCGTTCGGCTAGAAACCAAAAGGTTCCTAGGTCGATACCGGTCCTCGCCAATTCAGCGTTATGAGTAGCACAGGGATCTGTGCGGCAAAGAAGGGAGCTGATGGCAGGTGTGGCGCTCCACCAACGATGCAAAAAATCTCCTTCGTCTAGCGCTAGTGAAAAGGGGATAGACTCACTCGCTGATTGGCTGATACCGACTTTACGACGATTTAATATTTTTAAAAACTTTATACAAATATTTATATACAGCATATATTCTTTATAATAGTTTGAGCTTTAGGTATCAGATTTGAGATAGAGAATTGAGTCCGATGAAATCTTTCAAATTACAAAATAAAAAAGAAAGGAAACATAGAACGAAGAAAGCAAAGAGGACATCATGCTGTAGAGAAAGAGAAACTGAAAAATAGAAGGAGATAGATTAAGTATAATCCATGGAGAAGATTAAGGGGAACGCGATAAAGAATCTGATGGTAATCCAACATTGGTTATAGATAAAAAAAACGAAGTATTCTAATTTTGCCTGAGGAAGTATTTGTTAAAGGAAGTAGGAAAATGTGATTATAGTCTGAATGTCCATATTGATCTTATGTCTTGTGCGTGGATGTGATAAATTCACTATCACAGTTTTCTAGACTGTAGTAATTAAAATCAGCGACTAAGTATAAACTTGCTTAGGGTGGCCGACATCAGCATATATAATTTGTCTCCAGGCTTTTTATTTTTCAATTTTTTGTACTCCATCAAATCCCAGAGTTATCGTCTTATAAAATTGCGACCCGAGTTAAGATCCTGCACGTGACATGCTATATTTTAGATAGCACTAGTACAATTAAAAACTATATACATCCAGATATTCTCTCCAACTATAAGTAAATAGTAGGGCAGAATAAGCCATTTAGCCATGGTATGGCAACCGTCTAGTACCGGTTTGTTTGACTGGTTTGGTTTGTTTTACGGCATATCAACCTCGGTGGGTCATTTAATGCCGACAAAGTTGTGAAATTAATTCATTCTTAATGCATAATAAAATTTTGTTTATAAACTCATGTTTTTTCTATTCAACCCATAGATGGGACCCTAACAGGTACTACCACTCCGGGTCAGAGTGGACCAGGGAGCAATGGTGATGAAGGGGTGCTCCACATTCCCCAAACCTCCAGAACTGGAACCACACCGTCAGAGTTTAACGTCATTCCCAGGACAGGTAGACCCTCAGCCATCGCTTTCTAGCACCCATATGATAAAAAGGGGTTTGGGGTTGCCATTAGGGCAATAGGGTTGGGGCAATCATATAGGTGCTAGGGCTTGACGTGGCCAGCCGATTGATCGGAGGGGGCATCTCCACCCTGTTTAGCCACCTGGGTTCTATCCTTAAGCATCATGGGTCGCCACCCACGGCCAACAGGTGGCCCCATTGGGAGAGTTTACCCCTCTGCAGACAGGGCAGACCGTCTAGTAGTAAGGCACATTGTAATAAAGCTCCATAAAGCGAGGTGGGAAAGGTATGAATCCAACTACTCTGCCTCCAGCTATGGGTAAAAATAGGCCACCAGTCTAGGAGAAGGGAAACTTTGAATTCAAACCAGTTAAACTCCGCTTGAGGTGGTCACTACTAGAATAGACTCAGTCCTAATTAGTGATCTATTACACTTATATATATATATATATATATATATATTGTGATACAGGTACAAGTAATAACCTACTCGAGTATCACCATGAGGATCTTCAGGGTTAAATCCACTGGATTAATCGAGATATTGATTAATTGCAGTCAATTACACGTGTGTGTCTTTCGTGATAAATGGTTCGTTACGGTTTCGATAAACGGTTCGTTCGATCCCGTGTATCGCGAAAGACACACACGTGTAATCGACTACAATTAATCAATATCTCGATTAATCCAGTGGATTTAACACTGAAGATCCTTATGGGGAAACCCAAGTAGGTTATTACTTGTACCTGTATTACAATAAATCTGCTCTACTAACGTATTGAGCGCTTTTTATTTGTTATATCGCTGTCTTACCTTTCTAAATTTTGCATCAAACATTGTGACCATTTGCACCGGTAAGTCACCTTTTCCAATATATATATATATATATATATATATATATATATATATATATATATATTATAATACTAGTCTAGCAACCGGTCTTAGAGAGATGAAAATCTTAATTAAACGCCTTTCAAACTCCGTTTCAAAATTCGCCTTTTGTCGCATCCTGCTCGTCCGCTAGGTAGATGTGTATATATAGTCTGAAAAGCTTTGCTGTTGGTAAACTTGTACAAAATCCTGGCATCTTTAAATCTAGTCTGGCAACCGGTGTTAGTAGTTAGAGGTTCGTGGTGTAACGGTTAGAGTCTTAGGAAATGGACTCGCCAACCCGAGTTCAAATCCTGGACGAAACCACAGTACACATAGCTCTAATCAACGCAATTTTTTTTTAACCACCGCCCATGAGCTTCGGCTCTTGGATGGTCCCACATTAATAGGCCTTGTACCTGACCTACTCGTGTGGTACGGGGTAAATAAAACTACTCTCTCTCCAGCTATGGGTAAAATAGTAGGGCAGACTGAACTCTTTAACTTTGCTTACGCAAGCAGTCTAGGAGAAGAAACACTCTGAATTGTTAAACTTAACGTGGTCGCTACTAGAATAGGCTCGGTCCTAACTAGTGATCTATTTCACTAAAGAGAGAGGAAAATCTTAATTAAGCCGTTAAATTCCGTTTCAAAATTCGCCCTCTGTTGAAAACTGTTCGTGCAGAGGAGCTAGGTAGATACGTATATATAGTCTGAAAAGCATTACTGTTGAGAAACTTTTACAAAATCCTGGCATCGAAAAGAAAGGTATGAGAACAACGCAACCGCAACGGGTTTTTTTATTTCCTGTTTCAACTCATCTATTCTGCGCATGCGTCAAAACACCTTTAAACACAGAGAACAATCAACATATAAAAGAATAACTCCCATGATGCTGGATTTTCTCCATATTGTTTTTTTGTTGACTGCAAATTACAATCAACTTCATGGAATATTTTTTGCGCGCGGGTCTCCAGCATACGCCGAGAAAATTAGTTCCTGGCCGTGTCAATCGAGTTAGAACCCGGCACAACGTGTTTTCTAATAAGATTATGTGAAAACCGGCAAGGTGTTCTGATTTACTGAGTTACGTGGAAGGGTTGGATAGGGGGAGGTTTCTTTTAAAAAAAAATGTTCATTTATTGTGTCTAATTATTGATTTCTGCGGGGATTTTCTTGAGCAAATCCGTTTTAGATTTCGCTTCGTAGATTTTATCGGAAGTTCTACCGCGCATGTGCCTCTCTTGTCAGCAGCGCGCAATAAAAAAAAACATAAGAATGAAAATAATAATAAAAAACCTTAATTATATTGTTGGGTTTCATTTTTATAACGGGTTTGCATCGCGAAGCTCATATTTTATTTGCAAAGAAATTTCTTTCTTTTTCCTTTGTGTTTTTTTTTTGTTTGTTTTTTGTTCTTTTTGTTCATTTTATTTATTTTTTTTTGGGGGGGGATAAGGAATGTTCAGAATACTTACATTTCACGGGCCGGCGTTAATAATTTCTTTCCAAAGGTCAAAGGTTCACCAAGTGAGATATGATCGCCAATAAAATTACCATTCATTGTGTTTGGTCAGGTCTGGTTTTTAAGGTGTGTTTGAATACTTCACATGTTGTACATGATAATAACACTTATTCATGTGGCAAAATAGCAAATCACCAATTAAGAGGGGAATCTCAACGCCCCGCAATATATATATATATATATATATATATATATATATATATATATATATATATATTTTTAAAAGTTTTTGGGATGAAACAAAGAAATCACAGTGCTCAACCACAAATTTGTAGGAGCTTTATTTATTTATTTGTTGAATTTTTTAAGTATAAAAGTTTTTCATAACCTGGGTAGTTGCTTATGAAAAACTTTTATATTTAAAAAAAAATCAACAAATAATATATATATATATATATATATATATATATATATATATATATATATATATATATAATAAGTCATCCACAGACACGTGTTTCAGCGTTTCACGCCTCTTCAATGTGGCTAGACACAACTATCTTTTGGCTAGGGTCGAACTCAGACTGACCTGATATCTTATCCCCTCGTCCACTGACAGCTGTAGCGGGACTGGCGTTTTTAAACTATTAAGTACATAGGTTTGTTTATGTATTTTAAGGTCACAGAGAGATCAAATTTCAGGGGAAACGATCATTGCTTATATGCTTAGTGGTGAGAGTTAATTTAAATTACCAATTAGAGAGCTCATACCAAATTTATATATGTATATAAACACGATTTCGTATTAAATAACCCACAATGGTTCATATGCCATTAAATCAAACAACCAAATCTTTATATGATCCATTTTTATTTGTCTGCTGTGTGTAATTGATAATATAAATGCACTACATCTTCCCATTACCATATAAGATGGATTTATAAAGAATTCCTTTTCGGATAAACAGTCCTTGCAAGGATTCAAAAACGCTTAGGGGTCATTCTTAGCACAGATAGATAATATGTTCTCGGAGAACAGGATTACGAAAAATGTCTAGCGATTTTGCAAAATATAGGTTCAACGATAAAGTTTATTGGTTTGGTTTGGTTTGTTTGGTTTTACGGCATATCAACCTCAGTGGGTCATTTAATGCCGATAAAGTTTTGAAATAAATCAATTCTTAATGGATAATACAATTTTGTTTATCAACTCATGTTTTTCTATTTAACCCATAGATGGGACCCTAACAGGTACTACCACTCCGGGTCAGAGTGGACCAGGGAGCAATGGTGATGAAGGAGTGCTCCACATTCCCCAAACGTCCAGAACTGGAACCTCACCATCAGATAGAGTTTAACGTCATTCCTAGGACATGTAGACCCGCAGCCACCGCTTTCAAGCACCCATATGATAAAAAGGGGTTGGGGCTTGCCATAAGGGCAATAGGGTTGGGAAAATCATATAGGAGCTAGGGCTTGACGTGAACAGCCGATTGATCGGAGGGGACCTCTCCGACCGCCCGTCTAGCCCAAGATAGGGCCAAAGTGGAGTATTGCATGTCATGAACTGCTCATCCACCTGTGCTCTATCCTTAAGCATCACGGGTCGCCACCCACGGCCAACAGGTGGCCCCATTGGGGGAGTCTTACCCCACTGCAGAGGTGCAGTCGGTGCATTCTAACGCCCCAGCCGACAGGGCGGGATAAAGTTTATGTCTAAGGCAATAATATATATTACTTTTTAAATAAACACACAATACACATTGCCGATTAAGTCACAATCTCGATTAACTACAAAGATATCCGCATCATTTGTTTGATATACGAAATACAGGATGTTCGTATATTTCCCATACTGTTAGCCCGAGCGCTTTCGACTGCTTCCTCAGTCTTCATCATGGGCTATATGAGTTGGTTTTAGTTCGTTTTTTTTTTTTAGATCTTTTATATATGTTTTTTTTTTCTTCTTAAGAGTCTATTATTATTACTAGCAAAAATGTGCACCCTCCGGGTGCAAGTATTTAAGTTTTAATGTAATAAAATATCATATTAAATTAGAAAGTCTAATAAGAATGTAAATAAAAAGATATGTAACAGAGTGGGGGTATAATAGAAAAATAGAAATGAAACTTACTCTTCCATCACTGCCGTCTTACATTGCTGAATTTTACTTATCTAACTATTTAGTTAAATTAGGAAATAAAGAATAAAATGACAGTTATTTTATCTTGTTAATGGATTTCATTTAAGATTCATTGAAGAGATTTTTGCTTATATTCATTAAAATAAAACCAAACAATTAGAAATCAATAATACTAAGCACACATTTAATAAAATCCCATTTTTAATATCAATATGCAAATTAGCCTCCCTATTCACACTGCAAACCGCTATTTTTTGTATATATAAATACAATTGCATGTTATTTTTATGTAGATATGGACAGCACTAATAAAAAGGTGAAGCAATTTTATTAATAATTCAGGTTTAAATATAAATAAAATCATGGAGAATGTGAGGTAAATAACTATGTTAATTGTGAATCGATTAGTAATATAGTTTCGGTTACAGACAGAAAAACACACAATCTCCATTATAATAAGATTTTTTTTAGAGGGTTGCAAGTTAAGTGTGTTAGTTATTAAAGATAGTTAATATTAGGAGAATTCTCACTGAAAATACCAGAATTATCTATAAAAATAAGAATAATAACCATTTTTCGTGGTTCAAAGTTAACTGACCCGAAAAATATAAATGTTTTTTAAATAAAATAACTGGTGCATTATATATTTTATTCATTAATACATCAACACTGAACATTTCATTAAATTTAGTTAATTCCCTGATTTTTGGTATTTTTTTTCTTTTGCGGAGTGACACGATAGTTGAATTTAGGTTCGTTAAGTTCAATTTAAGCGACCACTGCCTTCTACCGATAATAAATGATAAAAAAGTGTAGGTATTTGATTGAAGAGCAATTTAAAGAATACTGTCGGAACACTTATATATGTGCTAGGGCTTGATATGACCAGTATGATTTATCGCCCAATCCTCTCCGATCGCTCGACTAGCCCCCAAAAGAGTCGAAATGGAGTGTTGCATGTCATGGAACCGCGTAGCACTTGAGTCAGAGACCGTTTAGACACCAAAGTCCTGTTATCGGGCATTACGCGCACGGCCAATTTCAGGCCTCTAGCCCCTCTGCAGAGGACCATTCGGCGTATTCTACAACCTCAGCCGACAGGGCGAATTCATTTTGGTAGCAGCATTTAAAACAGCGGTACTTACAGAAGAAAATATATCACCAAAGAAGCACATGTTTACCGAAATATAATTAAATATATATTTTCAGTGGTCAATATCTTCTTTCTTAAGAAATATCTTATTATAATGGAGATTGTGTGTTTTTCTGCCTGTAACCGAAACTATATCACTACTCGTCAGAATTCCCTTAGTTATTTACATCACATTCTCCATGATTTTATTTTTATCTAACTTCTTTTATTAATAAAATTGTTATACATCATTAATACTATTGACCATATCTAGATACTAATAACAGGTAATTGTATTTATATATACAACAAAATAGCGGTTTACAGTGCGAATGGAAAGGCTAATTTGCATATTGATCTTTAAAATTTGATTTTGATAAATATGTGCTTAGTATTATTGATTTGTAATTGTTTGGTTTTATCTTATTGAATATGAGCAAAAATCTCGGGGATAAATCTTAAATGAAATCGATTTATAAGAAGAAATAACTGTAATATTATCCTTTAGTTCCTATTTTAACTAAATAGTTAAATTAGGAAAATTTACAATGAAAGACGGGAGTAATGGAAGATGATGGAAGAGTTAGTTTCAAAGTTGTTCTATTTTTCAATCATACCCCCTCTGTTCCAAATCTTTCTATTTGCATTCTTATTCAGTTTCATTAGCCTTTCTAATTTAATATGATGTTTTATTATATTAAAACTTAGATACTTGCACCCGGAGGGTGCATATATTTGCTAGTATTTATTATTTATTGAGATTTAAGAACTGTCTCAAGGACACTCTGAAAAACACTGCTATTGTTGTGGAGGACTAGGAGACGCTAGCTTGTAATATACTATGGCTGGAGAGCCACCATCTACCTGTCTGAAGAATTTGAGTCCAACTGAATTAAACACCAAAAATTGAATCGGGCTATTAGAAAGGGTAATTTTTAGCCCAGCAATATTCAAAGTGGAAAAGTACCAACATGTAATTTATGTGGAAGAGTATGTCTCTCCAAGGCTGGCCTGGTGAGTCATCTGATAAAACACAAGGATACAGTGTCAAATGCTACTGGCACCCAACTATGATGACCCCCTCCCCCCAAAAATATATACAAAAACAGGAAATGGTCTTACTCGAACACGAGTTGACAGCCATTATTATATTTATTATTTATCAGCTGGGCTATAAAAGATTGTGACTCTGATCTGTACTCGCCTAGATTTATAACATGGGGGGGGGAGATGAGCGATGGTGCCCTATATCATAGTTGCTGAACCTGAACCTTTTTTGAGATTCTGTCCTCGCATTTAGGATTCCATAGGATTTCTTTAAATGTTCTTCTCTGTCAAGGACGTCAGGGTAGAATGGGATGCAATAAAAAAGGCAACTAAGGATAACACTCGTCAAAATCATTAATTCATATTGCATATTCAAATTGAAATACGATAAAATATGTTGTGTGGCCGTTCGGGTTTGTTGGCAGCCTTCTGTCTACGAGAGACGATGGAGTAGTGTCAAGGTTTTTTTTTTTTTTTGAATTTTTTTTTATTTGAACTACATAGCCTAGGCGGGTTCATATGGAAGATGAGCTGTTGCCCATGCAGCAAATCCCCCCTCTCCACACTGCCGCTGTGATCCAAAGGAAAGGTACCAATGCAGTTTGGCAACGGCAGTGTCGCAGGAGTTAATGGGTAGCACTGGATTTCAGCATCCCACCACCTTAGGGACTCCGGCTCCTGATTTATTTTCGGGTTTACTTCCCTAGCCGTTCATTGAAAGGCAGCAGAGGTTTTGTGTCAGACTTCTGCTTGAGTTGATGGGTTACCGACCAAGGCTAAGGAGCCCCTTCAAACTAATTTGGGAATTTGTGCGACTAGTAAGTAGCCTAACTCCTACAACTATCAGTGTCCCTGAAAAAGAAATGAGATTTGGAATACGGTATAATTTGCATTTGTGTATCAGATGAGCAACAGTACCTTCAGGTCAGTTTTTATATATATATATATATATATATATATATATATATATATATATACCACCCCGCACGAGCAGGATGTAACACAAGATTAATGTCTTAAGCAGAGTTCAACAGCTTCGAATTCAGAGTTTTCTTTCTCCTATACCGGATGCCTAACCAAGGTTTAAGAGCCCAGTCTGCCCTACTATTTATCCATAGCTGGAGGGAGAGTAGGATTCATACCTTTCCCAAAGGTATTAGCGCAAAGTGAAATGCAATTACCACATCCAGGATTTGAACTCGGGGCGACGAGTCCATTTCCCATGACTTTAACCATTACACCACGCGCTTCCGCAGTTTTTTTTATAGCCGTTCAACCCATCGGGTATATAAACGGAGAGAGAGAGAGAGAGGGGGGGTAGACAGACATATTTAGAGTATGAAGAGAGGAAGAGTGGTTCTTATTTGTTTTTTCTGTTTACTTGTTCTTGGTATCGTATCGGGCTAATTCTACATCTTCTTTGGGCTGGTCATCACTTGTTTTAATGAATCAACATTTCTTCTTGGCTATTTCCTGATTGGACATTTTGTCAATACCTTTTCTCATTCGCCATCTTTTGATATCTGCGAAATACAATGGGTTTTTGTTCTACTTTGAGCAGCTAGAATCTGGCTGTTGGATCTGATGTTGAGTTGGGTGGCATTCTTTGAGGATTTGAGTCTGGAGCCAAATTGGGATGCTGGAGGATATCTTGCTTTGTGCCATTTATAATTTTTAGCAAAAACACAAGTCGAACTTATTTTATACCTTATCTATAAATCAACAATGGTGATTTTGAAGAAAAATAAATTTACATCATACTAATACAACTTTGATTATTCCATCTCGTCTGAAATCTTATTATAATGGAGATTGTGGATTTGTCTGTCTGTAACCGAAACTATATTACTATACAAGTCACAATTCCTTTAGTTATTAACATCATATTCTCCATGATTTTATTTTTATTTAAACCTCAATTATTAATAAAATTGCTTTACATTACTTACACTGTTGACCATATCTACATATTAATAACATGCAATTGTATTTATATATACAACAAAATAGAGGTTTACAGTATGAATGGGAAGGCTAATTTGCATAGTGATCTTAAAAAAATGATTTTAATAAATATATGCTTAGTATTATTGATTTCTAATTGTTTGGTTTTATCTTAATGAATATGAGCAAAAATCTCGGGGATAAATCTTGAAAGAAATCCCTTAACAAGAAGAAATAACTGTAATATTATTCTTTACTT
The DNA here is from genome assembly GCA_023376005.1 of Doryteuthis pealeii. Classification (NCBI taxonomy): domain Eukaryota; kingdom Metazoa; phylum Mollusca; class Cephalopoda; order Myopsida; family Loliginidae; genus Doryteuthis; species Doryteuthis pealeii. Next base: position 57,346,763 of record CM042174.1, read on the forward strand.
CCTATTTTAACTTCCTATTTTAACTAAATAGTTAAATTAGGAAAATTTACCAATGAAAGACGGGAGGAACGGAAAACGATGGAAGAGTTAGTTTCAAAGTTGTTCTATTTTTCAATCATACCCCCTCTGTTCAAAATCTTTTTATCTACATTCTTACTCAGTTTCATTAGCCTTTCTAATTTAATATCATATTTTATTATAAAATTTAACTAAAATACTTGCACCCGGAGGGTGCATATACTTGCTAGTATATTTAAAGAATTGGAGATCTCATTTATCAAATATAATGAAAGAATAAAGTCTCTGAAAAATCATCAACCAAATAGGAAAGAACATTTGGAGAAAGAAAGAAAGAAAGAAAGAAAGAAATGAATACAAATATAAAAGGAAAAGATAGAATTACAGAATGTATGAAGGATATCAGCGGTCTAATTCGAAAATGGACGGTAAGACCTGCGCCTACTGGAAATTATACCATTTTTATCGGAAGGAGATATGCGCGGGTCCGTCTATCGTTATGTTAGACAAGGTGACAGATGCAGAGACTGATCAACATCGTTATCGGACCAGTCCTCTCTGATCAACAGATATTGCGGACCATATGACCTTTAGGCACCCCTTTTCCGATCTCGATTCATAAGGAATTTTTCATTTACACCGTCAACATCCGGTTGTTTGTTAGGGGTTAGGTTTAGGGGTTACGGGTTAGGGTTAGGGTTAAGTGTTAGTTTTATAATTTATAAAAAATCTAAAAATCGTCTGTTAACAAACAACTGGATTTTGACGGTGTAAATGAAAAACATGTCCTCATGAATCGAGATCAGAATAGGGGTGCCTAAAGGTCATATGGTCCGATATTGATATACTGGAAGAGATTGCTGAACTAAAACATATTGCTATACGGAAAGATATTGTTACACTAGAATACATCGTTAATCGACTCCTTAATAGTGCCAGGGGGTCTGAGAACCCAGTGTGGGGGGTATTTTCGTGTTTGCCTGGGGAGTTGTCTGCCCGTTTAGTGCCGCTGGTTCCCGCTAGGGGCCTCGTGTATTTAAGCGACTGTTTTGAATTTATCTTTCTCTTTGCCTGCTGCTCAACCTACGAGACACAATGAGGTAGTCTTATGCCTACCCCTTTCTTGGTGGGGCTTTGGCCCCCCCTTACATTACTGTAAGTGATTTCCTAGCATGGATTACTTCAGTCTCATGTCTGTTGCTTTTATGTTCATATTACTATTGTATACGTATGTATGTTTCATGTACACTTCTAGGTAATTTATGTATCCTTTGTGTATTCCGCCCTGTCGGCTGCGGCGTTAGAATGCAACAACGGCACCTCTGCAGAGGGGTAAGACTCCCCCAATGGGGCCACCTGTTTGCCGTGGGTGGCGACCCGTGATGCTTAAGGATAGAGCCCAGATGGATGATCAGTTCATGACATGCAATACTCCACTTTGGCCCTATCTTGGACTAGACGGGTGGTCGGAGAGTCCCCCTCCGATCAATCGGCTGGTCACGTCAAATCCTAGCACCTATACGATTTCCCCAACCCTATTGCCCTTATGGCAAGCCCCAACCCCTTCTTATCATATGGGTGCTAGAAGGCGGTGGCTGCGGGTCTACATGTCCTGGGAATGACGTTAAACTCTATCTGATGGTGAGGTTCCAGTTTTGGAGGTTTGGGGAATGTGGAGCGCCCCTTCATCACCATTGCTCCCTGGTCCACTCTGACCCGGAGTGGTAGTACCTGTTAGGGTCCCATCTATGGGTTAAATAGAAAAATGTATTTATAAAAAAATTGTATTATCCATTAAGAATTGATTTATTTCAAAAATTTATCGGCATTAAATAACCCACTGAGGTTGATATGCCGTAAAACAAAACAAACCAAACCTTTGTGTATTCATGTGCTGTACCATATTAAAGTTTTGTACCTCAATCTTAGTCGGAGTTGTATGTATAATTATCACTTTGAATTCTTATACCAGCATTGTTTCGCAAGAACCAATATTTGATAGTAACTGACTCTAAGCACTTGTTTTTCCCCATTCCCTCATGATCGAAGGGTTTTTTTTCGACAGATATTGTAAAATATTTTTGCCACGTGTCTTAAGACTTACAGATTATAAGCATTAAAATATTTGTTTACGTAATATTTGTAAACAAATCTTTTAAAACTTGTATTTTATTTTTACTTGTACTCGACGTAAAAAATGATTTTTATGTCAAAATTTGATTTCATTTTCTTCCCAATAAAACCGACTTTGTAATTAAAAAATAAAAACGAATATTCAAGGGTTTTCTACTCTGGGATGTCAAATTTACTGGTAAAATTGGTGATATCTATATTATCTTATTATATTTCTCAGAATGTTTGAGATGAAGGCTTGAAGATTAGTATTATCTGCGTTATTCGAACTATTGTCCCCAGAAGGCCATAGTGTATATCGGCCGAAACGTTGTACAAATAACAATGAAGATGGGGACAATAGTCCGAATAACGCAGATAATACTTATCTTATTATATTCTTCTGTTTAGCATGTACTTTCTCATCCCTTTCTTTTTATAATAAAACTTGAATTGCCCATTTTTTAGCTGAGGTGATTATTTCATAAGAAATGAGAATTCGATGGATAAGCAACACTAGATAATCAACACCAGATAACCAGGGTTTACAGTTTTGACTTTCATCTTGGACAATTTGAACGGTCTGATATTTAACTAGCGGTTTTGCAAGATGATAACGGTTGTAATTTTAAGGAAGACGAGTATTAATACATAGATATTGTTGCCACGCGTCTTAGAATTACAGATTATAAACATTAGAATATTTGTTTACGCAATATTTGTAAACAAATCTTTTAAAACTTTTTTTTTACTACTCGACATAAAAAATCATTTTTATGTCCAAATTCAATTTCATTTTCTTCCAAATAAAATCGAGTTTCTTATCATAAAATTAAAACAAATAAATAAGGGTTTTCTACTCTGGGCCGTCAAACGTCCTGGTTAAAAAATTGGAGATATCTATATTATCTTATAATATTTTCCTGTGCGGCATGTCCTTTTTCTTTCCTTTCTCTGTTTGAAATAAAAACGGAATGGTCCAACATTTAGCCGAGGTTGTCATTCATAATAGATAAGAATTCGGCGGATAATCAACACCAGATAATCAGGATTTTAATTTTTGAATTACATGTTGAGTAATTTGGACGGTCTCATTTTTAAGCAGGGGTTTTACAAGATGATATCAGTCGAAATTTTAAGGTTTGGTTTGTTTTGTTTTATGGGATATTAACCTCGGTGGGTCATTTAATGCCGACAAAGTTTTGAAATAAATTCCATCTCAATGGATAATCAATTTTGTTTATGAACTCATGTTTTCTATGTGACCCATAGATGGGAACCTAACAGGTACTACCACTCCGGGTCGGAGTGAACCAAAACTCCAGAACTGGAACCTCACCATCCCACCGCCCTTCTAGCCCAAGAAAGGGCCTAAGTGGAGTATTACAAGTCATGGACTGCTCAACCAACTGGGTTCTATACTTCAGCATCACGGTTCGCCACCTACGGCTAACAGGTGGCCCCTATTTGGGGGAGTTTTATCCCAATGTAGGGGTGCAGTCGGTGCATTCTAACGCCACAGCTGACAGGGCGAAATTTTGAGGAATACGAGTGTTCCTTAAAATTTCGTAACAGCTACACAGAATGTCTACGGGAGGTGTAGTTAAAATTGTGTGAGACATCCGTGAAAATTAATAATATGTCTTTTAAAAAAGATATCTATAAATGTTAAACTTTAAACTATTAAAGTCTTAACACTACCTTCAGATTAATCATAGCACCACTTTTGAGACTAAACTTATTGTTGTGATGTTAATCCAACAGTAAAAAAGAAGTCAAGTCGAGGTAGGGTAAAATAAGACAAGTGTATTTACAATAATGGTACAGGAACGGCTAGCTCGCCGTTAAACGGTAACAGTACAACCTTTTCACTCGGTGTCTCACTATTTATAATGAGAACCGGTGTATATTCTCCACTATAGGAACGGCCGGTACAACACTTATATATAGTGAAAACTTTTGAACCTAAAATGA
>CM042174.1:57355866-57367321 GCA_023376005.1 Doryteuthis pealeii
AATTTTTAAAATACTAAAAATCAAAAATATTACACATTACTATCTTCTTCTTCTAACGTTCTAAATCTAAATTTAAACCTAACCCTTGACCTATATGATGAAAGAATGATTTACGGCTATGGTTAGGGTTCGGGTTACTTCTTTTGAATCTAATATTTATGCAAAATTTACCCCGAACCATATCCATGAGCCTAACCCTAATGATAGCCGTAGGTGATGAATGAAAAAATACGAAAAATCGAGGAAATTACATATTTTCTTCTACTTCATTTTCTTATTGTTCTTGTTCTTCTTGTTCTTCTTGTTCTTGTTCTTCTACTCTAATGGTAAATTTAAACATTACTCTTGCCGTAAATGATGAAATAATTCACTATATCCTTCAAACTCGGTTTTCAATTAAAAAGGATCTTCGACTTAGTATTTGACTATACATCAAGCCAAACGTGACAACGTCATTTAATGTGGATGAACCCCAAGTTGGGTTTCAAATTTTCATAAAATTCGATTGGAATTCGCTTTTTGGAGCGGCCTAAAGCACCGGATAATAAACGCAGTCTTACCCTTTTTAGACGAGGGGGTAGGTGCTGCCGGTTTAGATGGCCTCCTGAAATTAAGCGAGAACAGATTGATAAATAGATTGATAGATAGATAGATTGATGGATAGATAGATTGATGGATATGGATAGATAGATAGATAGATAGATATGAATAGACTAAGATAGGGTGATATGAATAGACTGAGTGTGATAGATAGATAGATGTGAATAAAATAATATAGATGGGTAGGCAGGTAGGTAGGTAGGTAGGTAGGTAGATAAATAGAAGCGAAATAGAGATAGATATTGATAGAATCGGATAGATACATAGATAGATCTGAATAGAGTGATTTAAATAGATAGATAGATAGATAGATAGATAGATAGATAGATACAAATAAACTAAGATAAACGGATAGATAGATAGATAGATATGAATAGACTGAGATAGATAGATGGAGAGATATATTAATAGATATAATTAGATAGATAGATAGATAGATAGATAGATATGAATAGACTGAAATAGATAGATAGATAGATTGATAGATCTGAATAGATAGATAGATAGATAGATAGATGTGAATAAATAGATAGTTATGGATCGACTGGGATAGATACATAGATATATCTGAATACTTATTTTGATAGATAGATAGATAGATAGATACACATAAACTAAGATAAACGGATAGATAGCTAGATATGAATAGACTGAGATAGATAGATGGATAGATATATTGATAGATATGATTAGATAGATAGATAGATAGATAGATAGATATGAATAGACTGAAATAGATAGATAGATAGATTGATAGATCTGAATAGATAGATAGATAGATAGACAGATAGATATGAATAAATAGATAGTTATGGATCGACTGGGATAGATACATAGATAGATCTCAATACTTATTTTGATAGATAGATAGATAGATAGATAGATAGATACGAATAGACTAAGATAAACGGATAGATAGATAAATATGAATAGATTGAGATAGATACATACATTTGTCCAGGCGCAAATACTAAACCTTGATTTTCGCCCAGGATGGGCACTTACTGCCAAAAGATCTGAAACTAAAGGCTGTCTACGTCGAACTATATTCACTTGGGCTTGTTCAGTGATAGGGTGAATGAATTGATATACAGCGAGTCTTTTTGTACTGACTTATGAAGAATTTCACAAATCTTTTGAATGTTTTTTTTAATAAATTAATGATATTAATTATATATTAAAATCAACAAAAAGAAAATATCAAATTATATATATATATATATATATATATATATTATATATATATATATATATTAAACAGCAAAATATACATATATGAAAATCAGCAAAACATGTATGTATTAAAATCAGCAAATATCAATAAGTAAATCTTGTGAGTTTATTAATTATAAACATATAATTAACGGGTCTCTGAACATAGATATCTTATTATAATGGAGATTGTGTGTTTTTCTGTCTGTAACCGAAACTAAATCACTACTCAAGTCACAATTCCCTTAGTAATTGACATCACATTCACCATGAATTTATCCTTATTTTAACCTCAATTATTAATAAAATTGTTTTACATTATTTATACTGTTAACCATATCTACATACTAATAACATGCAAATTGTATTTATATATACAACAAAATAGCGGTTTACAGTGTGAACGGGAAGGCTAATTTGCATATTGATATTAAAAATGTAATTTTAATAAATATGTGCTTAGTATTATTGGTTTCTAACTGTTTGGCTTTATTTTAATGAATATAAGCAAAAATCTCTTCAATGAATCTTAAAAGAAATCCCTTAACAAGAAAAAATAACTGTCATTTTATACTTTACTTCCTCTTTTAACTAAATACTTAAATTAGAAAAAATAACAATGAAAGACGAGAGTGATGGAAGAGTAAATTTCAGTAGTTCTATTTTTCGATTATATCCCCCTCTGTTTCAAATCTTTTTATCTGCATTCTTATTTAGTTTAATTAGCGTTTCTAATTTAATACGATATTTCATTACATTAAAACTTAAATACTTGCACCCGGAGGGTGCATATATTTGCTAGTCATATTAAACGAGGTTTTCTAAACAACACCCTAGCTAAACTTATTTTAGACAATAACCCTACCTTTGATTTTAAAGGTACCAAAATATTAACTCACATACACAATAGAACACTACGTAGAATTATGGAATCTTGTGTTATTATCACATATCAAACCATCCCCCAAAGACAAGGCTTTTTTTAATATATCCCCTTATTTAGCGACACTTGTACTCAGAAATCATAAAATCTTCTTCACATACACTTTCTAATAAATTTAAATTGCACATTATCCCAATAAACCCTTACACCATTCATATATTTTTTACATTAAAAAAAAATTGAAAAAATATTTCTTCTCTGAAAAAATCCGTTAAACAGGTTAAAACTCTTCCTGTTTGAAAAAGAGAAATTTGTCTGTTTTTGAATTTGAAATATGTCACCTTCTTTCAAAAACTGTTACACTAAAGATATACAATAATGACGAAACGATCGCATGGCTCACACGCTTTTTTGGAAAATCAATGTTTTCGCTTTGAATTCAAATTATTTTCAGCTTCTCTCTCGATGAGTCCGGTTTAAAAAAATATTTCGATTTATAAAAATCATCTTCAGAGCTTGTTTTTTTACTCCGGACTTATCGAGAGCGGAGACGAAAATAATATGAATTCAAAACGAAAACATTGATATTGCAAAAAAGTTACGCGGTAGTTTCAAATATAAGCACGTCTGCCCACTCGTTTCTCGGTCAGCGACAGACATGTATATCTTATTGTAACATTTTTTGAAAAAAGAATACATATTTCAAAATCGACAATATACAAATTCTCGTTTTCAAACAGGATTCATATTATTTTCGTCTCCGCTCTTGTTAAGTCCGGAGTAAAACAACCTCTGAAGATGATTTTTATAAATCGAAATATTGTCCAATATTAGCTATGAATAGGATATAAAATATTTTCATTTTAACAGCATTGTGTGATTTCATATCCTTTTATCTAAACATATTAATGTATATGCAAGATTTCAAATCTGAATGACATATGTCTTCGGACTTATAAGACGACACGCACATACAATGAGATTCCTTTATATATATAGATATTGGTTTCAGGTAGCAGGAGTGGCTGCTGCTGCTGCTGCTGCTGTTGCTGCTGCTGCTGATGATGATGATGATGATGGTGGTGGTGATTTTGACATAATTCAAAAGATAATCCATTGGAGAAATGGGTTTTCTTTATCTTATTTTGAAAGAGTTATTTTGAAAAGGAAATCTTAGTATAGAAAACGGAAAAAAAATTTAAAGTAAACATTGATATTCTCAATACAATGTTTTCAAATTGAAAAAACAAAAAAGGAAATATATCGCGTAAAAAGAAGGAAGAATATTCCCGCGAATTTATCTTCTAAAAATGTTTGTCAAATTAACAATATTTTTTATTCTTTCAATTTGCGTATATGTGATTTTAAATTCATATGTAAAAACTTTGAATAAACAGATAAATATGACATACTTATGAAATATGGAATTAGAATATTCATGATTTTTAAAAAATCTATGTGGTTTTTAAGGGGAGGATGCCCCAGTGTGCCCAACATGCAAAGTACAACTTACAACCAAACATATCCTTCTAAATTGTAACAGACTTAAACATATCCGCGCCAATTACTATCAAGCAAGAAACCTGAGAGACATCTTTAAAAATACAAGCCCTGAAAATATTTTAGGTAGTTTGACCCCCCCACCCCACCAATTCGGGCCACCTGTTAGCCGTGGGTGGAGACCCATGATGCTTAAGAACGGAATCCTCGTAGTTGAGCAGGATATTTGCCTCTCATTCCACTTACGAGGGAGTGACACAAGGACATTTTTATGTGGGCCCACCCACAAACCGAAGATCATGGGTGGTAGGCACAAAAATGCCTCGATTTCGTCGGCATTCCCCCTCATGCGCTGGGCAATAAACCCAGCCCTGGCTCTTTAAGTCAATTGGGCAGGTATTGCCTGGTGGATAGGCCCCTGGGGTCGACGCTGTTAATTTTATTGCCAAGCCACTCCAGAGGCCGAAGTGCTCTGGAGCAGGTCCCGAAGGGCCTTTGTTGGTTCGGCAATCCACGTAGCTGCGCAGTCCATGACATGAAACACATCACTTTGGTCCAGTTGCAATAGTACAGGTTAAAGCGTCCACTCTTCCATACAACCGCCCTGTCGGATGGAGCGTTAGAATGCACCGACTGCACCTCTGCAGAGGGGTAAGACTCCCCCAATGGGGCCACCTGTTGGCCGTGGGTGGCGACCCGTGATGCTTAAGGATAGAGCCCAGGTGGATGAGCAATACTCCACTTAGGTCCTATCTTGGGCTAGACGGGCGGTCGGAGAAGCCCCCTCCGATCAATCGGCTGGTCACGTCAAGCCCTAGCACCTATATGATTTTCCCAACCCTATTGCCCTTATGGCAAGCCCCAACCCCTTTTTATCATATGGGCGCTAGAAGGCGGTGGCTGCGGGTCTACATGTCCTGGGAATGACGTTAAACTCTATCTGATGGTGAGGTTCCAGTTTTGGATATTTGGGAATGTGGAGCACCCCTTCATCACCATTGCTTCCTGGTCCACTCTGACCCAGAGTGGTAGTACCCGTTAGGGTCCCATCTATGGGTTAAATAGAAAAATGTATTTATAAAAAAATTGTATTATCCATTAAGAATTGATTTATTTCAAAACTTTATTGGCATTAAATGACCCACTGAGGTTGATATGCCGTAAAACAAACCAAACCAAACAAACCAAACAAATCTTCCATACAATTTACCCATAGCTGAAGGGAAAATAGTTGGATGTATTATCTTGTTTAATGGTATCAGCACTACGTGAAATGCAACCAGCCTTGTCCAGGATTTGAACTCGTTTCACCATTCATTTCCTACGACATAACATTCCATCTAATCTTGAATACTTCTTCTAGGTATTGTCAGAAAGAATGAATTGTTAAACTCGGTATTCAATTGTATATGATCTTCGACGGAATATTTGACTACCCATTGAGCCAAATGTGAAAAGGTCGTTAATATTTGTTGTGGGGTTATTTAGGGTCCCAGATAAAGACAAACGACTGGTGAAAGTTGATACAATTGTATTGAACAAAGAAAGTAGAATTTACAGAAGGAAGGTGAAGTTACGTCCGACAATACAGTCTACAACTGAATCGTGTCGCTTGTTCTTCTAGATACAATTGTCTTTGCTACTTATAGTAGTAGAAGGATCATTCCATTATATAAATAGGTTATATCACCTATAACAATATTTAATTTAAATCTTTAATTTAACTAGCAAATATATGCACCTTCCGGGTGCAAGTATTCAAGTTTTAATGTAATAAAATGTTATATTAAATTAGAAAGGCTAATAAAACTAAATAAGAATACAGATAAAAAGATTTGAAACAGAGGGTATAATAAAAGATTGAAAACAGAGGAGTATAATAAAAAAAATGGAACAACTGAAACTTACTCTTCCATCACTCTCGTCTTTCATTGTTATTTTTCTAATTTAAGTATTAGTTAAAAGAGGAAGTAAAGAATAAATGACAGTTATTTTATCTTGTTAATGGATTTCAATTAAGATTTATTGAAGAGATTTTTGCTTATATTCATTAAAATAAAACCAAACAGTTAGAAATCAATAATACTAAGCACATATTTATTAAATTCGATTTTTTAATATCAATATGCAAATTAGCCTTCCCGTTCACACTGTAAACCGCTATTTTGTTGTATATATAAATATAATTACATGTTGTCAGTATGTAGACATGGTTAACAGTATTAATAATGTAAAACAATTTTATTAATAATTGAGGTTTAAATAAAAATGCAATCATGGAAAATGTGATGTCAATAACTAAGGGAATAGTGATATGAGTAGTAATATAGTTTCGGTTACAGACAGAAAAGCACACAATCTCCATTATAATAATAAGATGTTACATTTAAATATAGCGGGTGTAATTATATTATCCTTGACAAAATTGATTTGCAGCTACTGAAGGCAGACTTGATATTTACCCAAACTGTTCTCCACGGGTAGGATGTGTCACAAGAATGGGGCATCCAGCAATGTTCAAACACGGTATTCAGTTGTAAAGGATCTTCGGCTGAGTATTTGACGACGGGCATCTCAATAATCTTGGCTATATAAAAATATTTATGGAGGCGCGTGGTCTAATGCTTAGAGTCGTGGGAAATGGACTCGTCGACCCGAGTTCAATTCCTGGGCGAAGCTGTTTGAATTTCACATTGCGCTAATACATTTGGGAAATGTATGAACCCAATACTCCCTCCAGTTATGGGCAAATAGCAGGACAGACTGGGCTCTTTAACCACGGCTAGGTAACCGGTCTAGGAGAAGGAAAACTCTGAATTCAAACCTGTTAAACTCCGCAGAAGAAATTGACCTTGTGTCACATCCTGCTCGTGCGGAGGTGTTGGTAAATATATATATATATACATTTTCATATGGTTAAAATCCTGGACGAGGCTGTTTGCATTTCACAAAACGTTTCTATTCCTGAAAAAGCTATGAAAAAGCTATCCAAGTTTCTACTTCCAGCTATGGGTAAGTAGTAGGATAGACTGGGCACTTCAACTCTGGTATGGCAACCGTTCTAGGAGAATGAAAATTCTGAACTCAAGCCTGTTAAACTATGCTTAAAAATTGATCTTATTCCACATCCCCTAGTGCGGAGGGATTAAGTAAGTCCCTAATACAATCATTTTGTTTGTTTGTTTATTTGTATGTTTTGTTTTGTTTTACAGCATATCAACCTCAGTGGGTTATTCACTGCCGAAAAAGTTTTGAAATAAATTAAATAAATTAATGGATACGCGATTACTTTCATAAACACATTTTTCTATTTTACCCATACTTGGGCCTCATAACAAGTACTACCACTCCGGTTCAGTGTGGACAAGCGAGCAATGGTGATGGGGTGCTCCATATTCGCCAGAATCACAGAACTAGAACCTCACCATCAGATAGTTTACCGTCATTCCTAGACAATAAGACCCTCATCCACCGCCTTCTACTACATACATGATAAAAATTATTAGGCTTACCATAAGGGCAATTGAATTGGGACAGTCATATAAGTACTAGGGCTTGACATGACCAGCCGATTGATCTGAATGTGGTTTTGATCTTTCTAGAAATGTAAAAAATTAGGGACTGGAATTTTTATTTATTCAAATGACCCCAACGATCTTAATTCATAAAATAACATAAAAAACTAAAAAAAAAAAAAAAAAAAAAAAAAAATAAAATAAGCAATTCCTTATAAAATTAAGTTCTTAATGAATAAAGTGCTGAAAATTTCATTTAAATTGGACAATTTCCTGATTTTTGGTAATTGTTTTAAAATTTTTTTAAAATTTAAGGAAAAAAGCCCCCCCCCCCCCAATAGAATTCAAATAAATAGTTAAAGTGTAAAAAATACATTTTTTACACTCACACACTAGTCTAACTAAAAATTACTAAATGGAATTTTGCATGTTGTCACCTCTTTGTCCAAATAGCAAAAAGATATTTCAAATAATTTAGGAATTTTCTAATTCGATTATTTAGTGGAAAAACTTACAATATAATCAAAGCCGGATTTATGTATAAACTAAATGGGGCCTCCCAGTCAGATAGAAGAAAAATGTACATGATTAGCACTTCATTTATTTTCTGGAACTAAAAAGATACAAGAAATGAATGACCGCAAGACAAACCCTAAAGGAAGAGTCAATTAGAGTTCATACAGTCATAGTGAGAAAGGACGGTAGTGGTCAGGTTTCTTATTGAAATAGAAAAAGTAAAGGCCTAGATGGAGTTTTGCATGTCATGGCCTGCTCATCATTCCCTCCTTAAGCATCACGGGTCGCCACTCACGTCCAGTAGTGGGTCAATTGGGGGGAGAGTATTACCCCTCTGCAGAGGTGCGGTCGACAGGCTTCAATCACGTCGTACCATTTTAACACAAGCCGGTCTTCTTCTGACCTTCACCAATCAGCTCCGACCGTTAACTGAACCCGAAAACATCTATATGATGTTATTTACATCAGTCAGGAGAATCAAAGGACCTTTCCTTTGATCGTATATTCCAAGACAGGGCGAAATTGATTTAGTTTTTTTTTGTTGTTTTGTTTCTTGGGGGGGGAAGTAACTATGTTTCCATTTTATTGTCGGGAAATATGACACTGTGATTTGATTTCGTAACTCAATATCTTCGCCCCGAATCTTTGTCAGCGCAAAAGTAATCCAAGTTAGATATAATTACATCACCGAAGACAAAAGGAAAAAAAAAAAAGAAGAAAAAAAAGGAAAAAAAAAACTTGTGGCGTACGAAATAAGAATAGAAGGAAATATGTTCTTTGTAAAGTTTTGCGTGACAGATATTCATGTCTCGAAAAGTTATATATATATATATATATATATATATATATATATATATATATATTGTAGAAGAAGTTATTTCCCGACCGCGGTTTCGGTGTTACTCTAACACCTTCATCAGGGGGATTAAGTGGATTTTTTTCGGTTACTTTATATAGCTAGACTGATATCTCTTTAATTCTTTCTGAATTTAACCTTAGTAGGCTGCTAGTTTGTAGTTGAGGTTAAAGTCCTCCTATTTTGACCTACGTGGGTAGTAGTGCGCTGTAACATTATACGTTTATTACCCCTTACCACTATCTTCAACTTACTCTATTGACCTTTATGGGGTCAGTTAGTCTGGAGTTTGGCTAAATTTTTTTATTTATTTCTTTATTTCTTCTAGTAGTTTTTCTTTGTTACTGCTTATCATAATTTTACTGTATCATGCCCTTATTGATCAATTATATCTTATTGGTATTCTAATGCATTGCGTAATCTATGCATACATTTTCCTAGGAACTCATCTTTTTTATTAATTAAGTCATTTTTATTTGGGAATCTAATTATTTCTAACTTTTCCTGTAGACACAAGAAGCATAGGTCCGTCAGACCTCGGCAAGCACTCGTTTTTTTTAATCAATCCCATTTGATAATCGGTGTTATGTTTTGATGTTTTAAATCCCAAATGTAGCTAGCTAACATTGTTGCATTTTTTCGTTTAATATTAGAGAAAGTGTGTTTGTTTGTGAATCTAGTTTTAAATTCAGATTTCGTACATCCTACATAATATTTGGTAGTATCCGGTTTCTGGGTAGATGTTACTGATGCTAGGTAAATTACTCCTTTTAATGCTCTATATTCACAATATATTGAGCCCTATTGCATTAACTACTTACGCTATGTTCACATAGTAGTACCCATAAATGAATATATATATATATATATATATATATATAATATATATATAATATAATCCAAAAGTCCAGATAAAAAATGTTCCTTACGACACAAGAGTTTATTGAAAAAAAACCAAGTTGCAGTTTGAGAGCTCAATGTGTGCTCTTAATGTTTTAAGTCTTTTGTTATTTCTTTATATATATATATATATGTGTGTGTGTGTCTGTGTTCTGTGTATTTGGGCAGCATTCTTTCATTTATACATGTAGAATTAAACAAAAGAGATACATCTCCTGTTAACAATTTTATTTTTGATCTTTTCGAGTTTTCTGGCAACTTTTTAATATTTGGGTGGAATTCGTGGATAAGTCCACCAAAGTTCAGGTCCCGGGTTCTTTCGGCACTTCGAAGTGCCATCATAAGGGGGATGTGTTCCAGTTTTGTTTAAATTATATTAATGTGGAGGCTGGAAGGAGAAGAATTGAAGAGAAAGGTGTTATAGGCATTTTAAAATGTGTGTACTGCATTGGAAATTAATTTTGTTTAAGGATGGTTTGTATTGTTTTATGTATAAGCTTCTAGTATTTGGAGTTTTTGTTTATTTTTTTCCTTGTACAGAATGTGTGTATTTTCCCTTAGAACATTCTGCATTGAAACTGGTAAGCAATTAAATTCAGCTTATATCTATACATTTTTACTTGTTCCCAGTGATGGTATCGGTTTCAATTCCTCTTATCACTTTCGGGGTGGCAGTGCTTTGATGCAATGCCGGTTCCTTCCTTGCTAGTTTTTTTTTCCTTTATAAGGAGTGTTGGATTTGTTTGATATAAGGCATGAGGTAAATGGTCACTTCTATTTAGACTCGCCTATAAGCACGTGACCTGAGAAGGATTCCTATTGTCCAATCACTGGCACTGCTGCTGCTGCTTCTGCTGTATTAATAGAGGCCCCGTTCTGAACTTATGTCATTGACACTTGGATTCTCTTGGACGTCGGACTTACAAAGAATACTATAACACCGGATTCTTATTGGCTTGCTTACTTATTTACTACATCTGGAACTAAGGATGCCGACCAGATACTTAACAAGGAGGTGCCTAGATTGGTCAATTTAGTTTTCATGTTTCTTATCAATTGTTTTGATCTGTTTTCCTAATTTGTGGCGGGTTAATATCGGAAACTCAATTAAACTAGACCTTGTATGTGTCCCAATTTCGCAGCAATCCGTATAGAGGATAATCCCGTGATTTCCAGGCCAAACAGACCCATCGGGTAATTGTTCACACTAGTGTTATTAAAATTCCTGAGCTATTAAAATTGTGCGTGTGCAATTATATGAATTATCGAACTTAATTTTTTTTATATTTTGGTAAAATAAAATATCCATTGTGTATATAGATGACAATGTGGAGACCTACGAGCCTCTTACATGAATGATAAAAATCACCCTGCCAAAACAGACTTTATTATTTGATATGTTTGTGTTAAACGCATGCAAGTGTATGGTTTGCGAATAAAGTAAGTTCTAAAAGATTTGCTATATTGTACGCA
>CM042174.1:57367421-57394921 GCA_023376005.1 Doryteuthis pealeii
CGAGAGATTGTGTTGTTGGCTTTTCGGGTGGTTGGCTAGCCGTTCTGTCTACGAGAGACGATGAAGCTAGTGTCAAGGTTTTTTTTTTTTAATTTTTTTATTTGAACTACATAGCCTACGGGTTCATCATGGAGGATGAGCTGTTGCCCATGCAGCAAATCCCCCTCCACACTCCGCTGTGATCTCCAAAGGAAAGGTACACATGCAGTTTGGGCAACGGCAGTGTCGCAGGAAGTTTAATGGGTAGCACTGGATTTCAGCATCCCACCACCTACGGACTCCGGCTCCTGATTTATTTTCAGGGTTTACTTCCCTAGCCGTTCATTGAAAGGGAGCAGAGGTTTTGTGTCAGACTTCTCCTTGAGTTGATGGGTTGCCGACAAGGCTAAGGAGCTCCTTCAAACTCATTTGGGAATTTATGCGACTAGTAAGTACCCCAACTCCTATAACTATCAGTGTTCCTGAAAAAGAAATGAGATTTGGAATACGGTATAATTTGCATTTGTGTATCAGATGAGCAACAGTACCTTCAGGTCAGTTTATATATATATATATATATATATATATATATATTTACCACCCCCCGCACGAGCAGGATGTAACACAAGATTAATGTCTTAAGCAGAGTTCAACAGGTTTGTATTCAGAGTTTTCTTTCTCTTATACCGGATGCCTAACCAAGGTCAAAGAGCCCAGTGTGCCTTACTATTTATCCATAGCTGGAGGGAGAGTAGGATTCATACCTTTCCCAAGGGTATTGGCGCTAAGTGAAATACAATTACCACATCCAGGATTTGAACTCGGATCGACGAGTCCATTTCCCATGACTTTAACCATTTCACCACGCGCTCCCACAGTTTTTTTTATAGCCGTTCAACACATCAGGTATATAACAAGAGATAGATAGATAGATAGAGAGAGAGAGAGAGAGGAGAGAGAGAGAGAGAGAGAGAGAGAGAGAGACATAGACATAGACATACATACATAGAGTATGAGGAGATGAAGAGCGGTTCTTATTTGTTTTCTCTCTTTACTTGTTCTTGGTATCGTATCGGGCTGATTCTCCATCTTGTTTGGGCTGGCCATCTCTTGTTTTAATGAATTAACATTTTTCCTGGCTATTTCCTGATTGGACATTTCGGCAATACCTTTTCTCATTCGCCATCTTTTGATATCTGCGAAATACAATGGGTTTTTGTTCTACTCGGAGAAGCTGTAATCTGGCTGTTGGATCTGATGTTGAGTTGGGTGGCATTCTTTGATGTTTTGAGTCTGGAACCAACTTGGAATGCTGGAGGATATCTTGCTTTGTGCCATTTATAATTTTTAGCAAAAACACAAGTCGAACTTGATGTTACATAATAATTGGAACCCTAATACATTTTTAAGGTAATGTAGAAATCATTATGGCGATCAGTACAGCTGATGGCCTTGAGAGTGAGTGGCAATGCTTGACTTCACTCTGACCTTGCCTTGCGGGATAAACCGTGAGAACCGGAATCCCAATAGAAGGCCCTTCCGGTTTAAGGATACTAAGTAAGTAAGAGTCAGTTAGAACTTAGAAGCCGAGCTAGCAACATGTAAGCCTCATCTGCGCAGATTGTCTGGGTGGAGATCTGGAATAAAGTAACATCAACATAAATCGAAGTCTTGTGTTTATTACTAAAAACTAACAATGACACAAGGCTTCTGATAAGGAGTGGTCCCCAACAGAAACCAGACCCGGAATCCCCAATAGAAGACCAGACGAGACCTTAGAAGATATACCAGACCAAGATAGATGATAGACGATCAGAAGCAAAGCCGGCCAGAAGAATAGACGACAGAGTAAGAATTAAAGAAAGGTATATAACGTTATATGCTGATTTGGCTTAGTGAAAAGACCAGTATATAACATATACCTATTTAGTGCCGGGAAAGAAGGCGCTATGCAACATTATTTTATACCTTATCTATAAATCAACAATAGTGATTTAAAATTTTTTAATCTTATTTTAATACAACTTTCATTATTCCATCTCGTCTGAAATTCATTTGAAGAATTGGAGATCTTATTTATCAAATACAATGAAATAATAAAGTCTTTCAAAAATCAGCAACCAAATAGGAAATAAATTTTGGAGAAAGAAAGAAAGAAAGATAGAAAGAAAGAAAGAATTACAAATATGAAAGGAAAAGATAGAATTACAGAACGTATGAAGGATTGTGGAAAAATATTTTAGAGTAGGCCCTCTGCTCACGTGGATGGTATCGACTGGAAGTATCAGCGGTCTAATTCGAGACCTCGACGGCAAGACCTGCGCCTACTGGATTTTATACCATTTTTATCGGAAGGAGATATGCGCAGGTCCGTCTATCGTGACATAGGTGACAGATGCATAGACTGATCAACATCGTTATCGGACCAGTCCTCGCTGATCATTAGATATTGCGGACCATATAACCATTAGGCACCCCTTTTCCGATCTCGATTCATAAGGACATGTTTTTCATTTACACCGTCAATATCCGGTTGTTTGTTAAGGTTAGGGTTAGGGTTAGGGGTAGTTTTATAATTAAAAAAACTCTAAAAATCGTCTGTTAACAAACAACTGACGGTGTAAATGAAAAACATGTCCTCATGAATCGAGATCAGAAAAGGGGTGCCTAAAGTTCATATGGTCCGATATTGCTATATTGGAAGAGATTGCTGAACTAAAACATATTTCTATACGGAAAGATATTGTTACTCTAGAATACATGGTTAATCGACTCCTTAATAGTGCCAGGGGTTCTGAGAACCCAGTGTGGGGGTTATTTTCGTGTTTGCCTGGGGAGTTGTCTGCCCGTTTAATGTCGCTGGTTCCCGCTAGGGGCCTCGTGCATTTAAGCGGCTGTTTTGAAATTTCTCTTCCTCTTTGCCTGCTGCTCGACCTACGAGACACAATGAGGTAGTCTTATGCCTACCCTTTCTTGGTGGAGCTTGCTTCCCCCTACATTACTGTAAGTGATTTCCCAGCATGGACTACTTCAGTCATGTCTGTTGCTTTTATGTTCATATTACCATTGTATACGTATGTATGTTTCATGTACACTTCTATGTAATTTATGTATCCTTTGTGTATTCCGCCCTCTCGGCTGGGGGTTAGAATGCACCAACTGCACCTCTGCAGAAGGGTAAGACTCCCCCAATGGGGCCACCTGTTGGCCGTGGGTGGCGACCCGTGATGCTTAAGGATAGAGCCCATGACATGCAATACTCCACTTTGACCCTATCTTGGGCTTGACGGGCGGTCGGAGAGGCCCCCTCCGATCAATCGTCTGGTCACGTCAAGCCCTAGCACCTATATGATTTTCCCAACCCTGTTGCCTTATGGCAAGCCCCAACCCCTTTTTATCATATGGGTGCTAGAAGGCGGTGGCTGCGGGTCTACATGTCCTGGGAATGACGTTAAACTCTATCTGAATGGTGAGGTTCCAGTTTTGGAGGTTTGGGGAATGTGGAGCACCCCTTCATCACCATTCCCTGGTCCACTCTTACCCGGAGTGTAGTACCTGTTAGGGTCCCATCTATGGGTTAAATAGAAAATGTATTTATAAAAAAATTGTATTATCCATTAAGAATTGATTTATTTCAAAAACTTTATCGGCATTAAATGACCCACTGAGGTTGATATGCCCGTAAAACAAAACAAAACAAACCTTTGTGTATTCATGTGCTGTACCATATTAAATGTTTTGTACCTCAACTAGTCGGAGTTGTATGTAATAATTATCACTTTGAATTCTTATACCAGCATTGTTTCGCAAGAACCAATATTTTGATAGTCACTGACTCTAAGCACTTGATTTTTCCCCTTTCCCTCATGATCGAAGGGTTTTTTTTTTTCGACAGATATTGTAAATATTTTTGCCACGTGTCTTAAGACTTACAGATTATAAGCCTTAAAATATTTGTTTACGTAATATTTTTAAACAAATCTTTTAAAACTTGTATTTTATTTTTACTTGTACTCGACGTAAAAAATGATTTTTATGTCAAAATTTGATTTCATTTTCTTCCCAATAAAACCGACTTTGTAATTAAAAAATAAAAACGAATATTCAAGGGATTTCTACTCTGGAATGTCAAATTTACTGGTAAAATTGGTGATATCTATATTATCTTATTATATTTCTCTGAATGTTTGAGATGAGGCTTGAAGATTAGTATTATCTGCGTTATTCGAACTATTGTCCCCAGAAGGCCGTAGTGTATATCGGCCGAAACGTTGTACAAATAACAATGAAGATGGGGACAATAGTCCGAATAACGCAGATAATACTTATCTTATTATATTCTTCTGTTTAGCATGTACTTTCTCATCCCTTTCTTTTTATAATAAAACCTGAATCGCCCATTTTTTAGCTGAGGTGATTATTTCATAAGAAATGAGAATTCGATGGATAAGCAACACTAGATAATCAACACCAGATAACCAGGGTTTACAGTTTTGAATTTCATCTTGGACAATTTGAACGGTCTGATATTTAACCAGGGGTTTTGCAAGATGATAACGGTTGTAATTTTAAGGAAGACGAGTATTAATACATAGATATTGTTGCCACGCGTCTTAGAATTACAGATTATAAACATTAGAATATTTGTTTACGCAATATTTGTAAACAAATCTTTTAAAACTTTTTTTTTTTACTACTCGACATAAAAAATCATTTTTATGTCCAAATTCAATTTCATTTTCTTCCAAATAAAATCGAGTTTCTTATCATAAAATTAAAACAAATAAATAAGGGTTTTCTACTCTGGGCCGTCAAACGAACTGGTTAAAAAATTGGAGATATCTATATCTTATAATATTTTCCTATGCGGCATGTCCTTTTTCTTTCCTTTCTTTGTTTGTAATAAAAACGAAATGGTCCATTATTTAGCCGAGGTTGTCATTCATAATAGATAAGAATTCGGCGGATAATCAACACCAGATAATCAGGATTTACATTTTTGCATTTCATCTTGAGTAATTTGGACGGTCTCATTTTTAAGCAGGGGTTTTGCAAGATGATATCAGTCGAAATTTTAAGGTTTGGTTTGTTTTGTTTTATGGCATATTAACCTCGGTGGGTAATTTAATGCCGACAACGTTTTGAAATAAATCAATTCTTAATGGATAATCGATTTTGTTTATGAACTCATGATTTTCTATTTAACCCATAGATGGGACCCTAACAGGTACTACCACTTCGGGTCAGAGAGGACCAGGGAGCAATGGTGATGAGGGAGTGCCCCACGTTCCCCACAACTCCAGAACTGGAACCTCACCATCCAACCGCCCGTCTAGCCCAAGAAAGGGCCTAAATGGAGTATTGCAAGTCATGGACTGCTCAACTAACTGGGTTCTATCCTTAAGCATCATGGTTCGCCACCTACGGCCAACAGGTGACCCCTATTTGGGGGAGTTTTATCCCTCTGCAGAGGTGCAGTCGGTGCATTCTAACGCCACAGCCGAAAGGTCTAAATTTTAAGGAATACGAGTATTAATAGATAGATATATTTTACCACGTGTCTTAAAACTTATAGATAATAAGCTTTTCAATATTGGTTTAAGTATTAATTGTAAACAAATCTTTTAAAGCCTACAATCTTTGTTAATACTACTCGAAATAAAAAATAATTTTTGTTATATAGGATTAGCTATCCCCATCTATACCATAAAATAATTGTTGCGTCTGTCTTGGGACAAGGGGGCTTACTATCCATTCAAATAATGAGAATGCGTTAGAGGAAGCCTAAGAAATACTATGCAACACATCAAAATAAACAAAATACTCCCTTTAATTGAATGGATGATGGCCAGATTGTTGATAACAAATGGACTTTTATTTGTCTGAACGAACTCTAACGGAAACAATACAAAACATGATGGAAAAATACAAATATGATGTGTGTATAGAATAAATGTTATAATGGAAAAGTATCAGTTCAGATAGTCCTGAGGTTACTGAACAGAGATTAAAGTCATCACTTAATGTTTGGAAAGACCCTCGCGTAATAGGTACACGGAATGCCTGCGGCAGGTGCAGATAAAATTGTGTGAGATATCCGTGAGAATTAATAATATGTTTTTTTTTTAAATATCTGGAAATGTTTAACTTTAAACTAGTAAAGCCTTAACGCTACCTTCAGATTAATCATAGCACCACTTTTGAGACTAAACTTATATATAGTAAAAATTTTTGAACCTAAAATGAAATTACGGGTCTATCTTTTTAATTTCTCATGAACTTAAGAGATCAATTACGTTTGTATCTACAGATCTTTGTGGATTAGTTTTTCACGAACAGCGGGTAATTTTTTCCGATTTTTTAATTCAGTGTGTAAAATGTACGATAATACTACATCTGATTGTACCGCTAATGTCAAACCCTCTTTTCTCTCAGACTTTCCAATCGTCTGAGGTAACACAGCAATTGTGTCTCTCCGTCCTTTCAAATATCCATTCAAATAATGAGAATGTGTTAGAAGAAGCCTAAGAAGTACTATGCAACACGTCGAAATAAACAAAATACTCCCGTTAATTAAATGGATGATGGTGAGACTATTGATAAAAAATAACTTTTATTGTCTGAAAAAAAACACTAATGGAGACAATATAAAACATGATGGAAGATCACAAATAATAGGTGTGCAATAGAATATCGTTCCAATAGAAATATATCCGTTCAGATTGTTCTGAGGTTACTGAAAGAAGATTAAAGTCGTCACTTACTGTTTGGAAAGACCCTCGCGTATAGGTACACGGAATGCCTGTGGGAGGTGCAGATAAATTGTGTGAGACATCCGTGAAAATAATAATAAAATGTTTAAAAAAAAATATCTGGAAATGTTTAACTTTAAACTAGTAAAGTCTTAAGACTACCTTCAGATTAATCATGCACCACTTTTGAGACCTAAACTTATATATAGTGAAAACTTTTGAACCTAAAATGAAATTACGGGTCTATCTTTTTAATTTCTCATGAACTTAAGAGATCAATTACGTTTGTAGCTAGAGATCTTTGTGGATTAGTTTTTCACGAACAGCGGGTAATTTTTCCCGATTCTTTAATTCAGTGTGTAGAGTGTACGATAAGACTGTGTCTGATTGCTGCTGACGGCAACACGGTAATTACAGACTCTTTGTAAGAAACGCCACTGAGTAGGCGCCCATCAAGTCACAAAGAAAGAAATAAAGATTATAAAAAAAACATTCAAGGCAATTATAAAGAAATTTGCTTTTCGGCAAAAACCAATAATTTATAGAAAATCCTGGTTAAAATTAATCATGAAAGACACTTTAAATGATAGAAGAACAGTGTATTTGGTATCTTGGCTTTAAGGGGAAAGAAGAAGAAGAAGAAGAAGAAGAAGAAGACTGCAAAGAAAAGAAGAAAGAGAAGAAGAAGACTGCAAAGAGAAAGAAGAAGAAGAAGAAGAAGAAGAAAGAAGAAGAAGAAGAAGAAGAAGAAGAAGGAGAAGAAATAAACCGAAAAAAAATGACTGTCAAGTTGGAAAATATCTTTAGTTTTTTAAATGTATTTTTTTTAAAGTTCAGCCATTATATTTTTCTAGGATAATTTACAATCATTTTTCCTTTATATACTGCCAAAAGTAACTATTTTCTTTCAATACGAAACAAATTTTGTAAAAACGTTATTGACTAAACGCATTCATGCGTTAAACTAGACGCTTTTCAATTAACAAGCCCCCCCCCAAAAAAAAACCCAACCCAAAACCAAACAAATAACAATTTGATATACTTGTTTAACCATTCAGTTATTTAATTATTTATATTCGTCTCAGTCATGACCCGTACTATGTCATTACTTGGTTGCAGAATCCATAGCGTAACCGGTTTTATTTTTGGTTCTTTGACGTAGCCGGACATATTGTCTTAAAATGTTTTAAAATGAGAACAAACACCATAAAACTAGCATAGACAACACGTGAAAAATATAACTGTCGGTAATGATTTAGGAACACTAACACTTGTTAAATTATTCAAATGATACAAGAACAGCGAATTTAAGGTGAAAGAAGAAGAAGAAGAAGAAGAAGAAGAAGAAGAAGAAGAAGAAGAAGAAGAAGAAGAAGAAATTGACTGTCATGTTCGAAAATATATTCTGTTTTTTTCTAAATATATATATATATTTTAAGATGTTATATTTTGTTGGGGGATAATTGACAATCATTTGTTCTTTATTTACAGTCAAAAGTTACTATTTTCTTTAAATACGAAATAAATTTTGTAAAAAGGTTATAGACTAAAACATTCATGCGTTAAAATAGACGTTTTTTTCGATTAACCAACAAAAAAAAATAAATATATAAATAAAAAATAAATAAAAATTACAATTTGATACACTTGTTTAACTATTCAATTATTCAATGTAAGGAAAATCGAATATATATATATATATATATATATATATATATTCGATTTTCCTTACATTTGAAACATCTTCACCTGATGATTGCATCGCATGAAACCAATATGGTTGTGATTGTTCCTTTGTCACCTAATAAATAGATATGTAAAACCTTTTATATTTATCTTATTATATATATATATATATATATATATATAATATTATATATATATATTATATAAGATAGAGTTCCGCGCGCAACTCTTTAATAACAGTAATTAAATCTCTGTGGCAAGACTAGCTATTACTCGACAAATACCCTCGTGTAGTCCATATTATATATGTCTTAAATTGGACGAGACCATCTTTCATGTAGGGGAAATATATTTCCTTACAGCACATGGTCACCCATCTAAATATTGAATAGGCCCATCTTTGCTTAAAATAGACGTTTTTCGATTAACCAAAAAAAAAATAAATAAATAAATAAATAAAAAATAAAATTACAATTTGATACACTTGTTTAACTATTCAATTATTTGATTATTTAAATTTCGTCTAAGTCATGAAGCGTAACCTGTTTTTTGACGTAAGCCGGACATAGAAACCTTAAAATGTTTTAAAATGCGAACAAACACCATAAAACTAGCGTAGATAACTCGCGAAAGAATATAACCATCGCTTATCTCTAAAGAAGACTAAAAACATATTCTAGAAAATATCTTCAGTTTTTGAAATATACATTTTTTCAAATGTTGTATATTTCTTCTGGGGAAATTTACAATCATTTGTCCTTCATACATCGTCAAAAGTGCATATTGTCTTTAAACCCCCCAAAAATTAATAACTGTTATGGTTATTAATGAGAACAAATACCATAAAATTAGCGTAGATAACATGCGAAAAATATAACTATCGCGAATGTTTAAGGAACACTAACATTTGTTTTTAGGCGAAAACCAATAACTCATAGGGCATCCTGGTTACAATTAATCATTAAAGAAAAGTTAAATGATATGAGAACAGCGTATTTAAGATGGAAGAAGAAGACGAAGAAAGAAGAAAGAAAGAAAGAAAGAACGAAAAAGAAGGACAGGTTAAGATGAGATGAGAGAATAAAAAAAGAAAGAAAGATAGGAAGTAAGAAAAGAAAAAAGAAGAAGAAAAAGATGGATAGACGAAGAAGAAGAAGAAGGGGTTAAGATGAGAGAAGAAGAAAATGAAGAAAAAAAGAAAGAAAGAAAGAAAATAAGAAAGAATGAAAGAAGAACAAGTAAAAGAAGAAGAAAGGGGGTTAAGAAGAAGAAGAAGAAGAAGAAGAAGAAGAAGAAGGAGAAGAAGAAGGCAATAGAAGAAGAAGAAGAAGAAGAAGAAGAAGAAGAAGAAGAAGAAGAAGAAGAAGAAGAAGAAGATTAGACAAGCGAAGAAGAAGACGAAGAAAGAAGAAAGAAAGAAAGAACGAAAAAGAAGGACAGGTTAAGATGAGATGAGAGAATAAAAAGAAGGAAAGAAAGAAAGACAAGAAGTAAGAAAGAAAAAAGAAGAAGAAAAAGATGGATAAGACGAAGAAGAAGAAGAGGTTAAGATGAGATGAGAGAAGAAAAAGAAGAAAAAAAGAAAGAAAGACAGAAAATAAGAAAGAATGAAAGAAGAACAAGTAAAAGAAGAAGAAAGGGGGGAAAGAAGAAGAAGAAGAAGAAGAAGAAGAAGAAGAAGAAGAAGAAGAACAACAACAACAACAACAACAACAACAACAACTTGACTGTCGTGTTGGAAAACATCTTTTTTTTTAAATATATTTTTTTTAAAGTTCAGCCGTTATATTTTTCTTCTGGGATAATTTATAATCATTTGTATTCATCATTTATATACAGCCAAAAGTTACTATTTACGAATACAAATTTTGTAAAAGGTTTTTGACTAAACACATTCATGCGTTAAACTAGACATTTACGATTAAAAAAAAAGCAACAAACAAACAAACAAACAAGATAATTAACAATTTGATACACTTGTTTTACTATTCAATTATTCGATCATTTAAATTTCATCAAAGTCATGGCTCGCTCTAAATCATTTCTTGATCACATAATCCGTTGTGTAACCTGTTTTTTTTTTTACTTAACCCGGACATAATCCCTGTTTTAAACTGAGAACAAACCCCATAAAACTAGCGTACATGACTCGCGAAAGAATATAACCATCACTTATCCTTAAAGAAGACTAAAAACATATTTTAGAAAATATCTTCAGTTTTTGAAATATACATTTTTAAGATTTCAACTGTTGTAGTTTTCTTCTGGGGAAATTTACAATCTTTTTATCCTTTATATTGTGTCAAATATAACGATTTTCTTTAAATACAAAAGAAATCTTGTAAAACTGTTATTGACAAAACGCATTCACGCGTTAAACTAGACGCTATTCGATTAAGAAAAGAAAATAACAATTTGATGTACTTGTTTAGCCATTCAGTTATTTAATTATTTATATTCGTCTCAGTCATGACCCGTACTACGTCATTGCTTGGTTGCAGAATCCATAGCGTAACATGTTTTTTTTTTACGTAAACCGGACATACTGTTTTAAAATGTTTTAAAATGAGAACAAATACCATAAAACTAGCGAAGATAACACCCGAAAAACGTAACGATCGCTAATGTTTAAGGAACACTAACACTTGTTTTTAGGCGAAAACCAATAACTCATATGGCATCCTGGTTACAATTAATCATGAAAAAATTTAAATGATATGAGAACAGCGTATCTGAGAATAATAATTGGGAATTATGCAAGAAAATCCACTGGGAATTATGCAAGAAATTAAATTTTGAGCACACAACAAAATGGTATATGCATAAACCAGAATCTACAAAATTCTCTGGGACTTTGAAATTAAAACGGATCACCTTATCCCAGCAAGAAAGCCAGACCTAGTGTTGATTAACAAAAAAGAAAGAACTTGTCAACTGGTGGATTTTGCAGTGCCAGCGGATCACAGGGTGAAGTTAAAGGAAAATGAAAAATGACAAATATCTGGACCTTGCCAGAGAACTGAAAAAGTTATGGAATATGAAAGTGAAAGTTATACCAATTGTAGTTGGTGCACTTGGAACAGTCCCAAAAGGATTGGAAAAGGGTTTGGAAAGTTTGGAAATCAGAGGAAGGATTGAAACCATTCAGAACACTGCACTGCTGCAATCTGCCAGAATACTCAGAAGAGTCCTGGAGACCTGAGGAGACTTGCTGTCACTCAGACTCAAGTGAAAGACCATCAGCTAACACTGATGTGAAAACTCAAAAGGAGTAAATAATAATAATAATTAGGAAGTAGGATAAGAAGGATTTTTAAAAAAGAAGGAAGAGGAAGGGGAAAGAAGAAGAAGAAGAAGAAGAACAACAACAACAACAACAACAACAACAACAACAACAAATTGACTGTCATGTCCTTTTTTTTTTAAATATATCTTTTTAAAGTTCAGCCGTTTTATATTTCTTCTGGGATAATTAACAATAATTTGTATTCATCCTTTATATACAGCCAAAAGTTACTATTTACGAATACAAATTTTGTAAAAAGGGTCTTGACTAAAAACATTCATGCGTTAAACTAGACGTTTACGATTAACAAAAACAAACAACAAACAAACAAACAAACAAGATAATTAACAATTTGATACACTTGTTTTACTATTCAATTATTCGATCATTTAAATTTCATCAAAGTCATGGCTCGCTCTAAATCATTTCTTGATCACATAATCTTTTGTGTAATCTGTTTTTTTTTTTACTTAACCCGGACATAATACCTGTTTTAAACTGAGAACAAACCCCATAAAACTAGCGTACATGACTCGCGAAAGAATATAACCATAACTTATCCTTAAAGAAGACTAAAAACATATTTTAGAAAATATCTTCAGTTTTTGAAATATACATTTTTTAAATTTCAACTGTTGTAGTTTTGTAAAAAGGTTTTTGACTAAACACACATTCATGCGTTAAACTAGACGTTTACGATTAACCAAAAAAAAAAAACAAAACAAAAAAAAAAAAAAACAAAAGTAAAAAAAAAAACCCAACAAGATAACAATTTTATACACTTGTTACCATTTAATTATTCGATTATTTAAATTTCGTCTAAATCATTGCTCGCTCTACGTGGTTTCTTAGTCACAGAATCTGTCGAGTAACCTGTTTTTTGACGTAACCCGGACATAATACCTGTTTTAAACTGAGAACAAACACCATAAAACTAGCGTAGATAAATCACGAAAGAATATAACTATTGCTTATCGTTAAAGAAGACTAAAACTTATTTTAGAAAATATCTTCAGTTTTTTGAAATATACATTTTAAAAAATTTCAACTGTTGTATTTTTCTTCTGTGGAAATTTATTTATATACGAAAGAAATCTTGTAAAACTGTTATTGACTAAATGCATTCACGCGTGAAACTAGAAGCTACCCAAAGAAAATAACAATTTGATGTACTGGTTTGGCCATTCAATTATTTAATTATTCATATTCGTCTAGGTCATTAATAGGTCATTATTTGGCTGCAGAATCCATAGCGTTACACTTTTTACAAATGTTCTAAAACGAGAACAAACACCCTAAAACTAGCGTAGATAACATGCGAAAAATAAAACTATCGCTAATGTTTCAGGAACACTAACACTTATTTTTAGGCGAAAACCAAGAATTCATAGGGCAGCATGGTTAAGATTAATCATGAAAGACGAGTTAATCATGAGAGACGAGAACAGGGAATTTAAATTTCAAAAATACTAAAAATCCAAAATATTACTCATTACTATCTTCTTCTTCTAACGTTCTAAATCTAAATTTAAACCTAACCCTTGCCCTATATGATGAAAGAATGATTTACGGCTATGGTTAGGGTTCGGGTTACTTCTTTTGAACCTAATATTTATGAAAAATTTACCCCGAACCATATCCATGAGCCTAACCCTAGTGATAGCCGTAGGTGATGAATGAAAAAAATACGAAAAATCGAGGAAATTACATATTTTCTACTACTTCATTTTCTTATTGTTCTTGTTCTTGTTCTTCTTGTTCTTGTTCTTGTTCTTGTTCTCTAATGGTAAAGTTAAACATTACTCTTGCCGTAAATGATGAAATAATTCACTATATCCTTCAAACTCGGTTTTCAATTAAAAAGGATATTCGACTTAGTATTTGACTATACATCAAGCCAAACGTGACAACGTCATTTAATGTGGATGAACCCCAAGTTGGGTTTCAAATTTTCATAAAATTCGATTGGAATTCCCTTTTTGGAGCGGCCTAAAGCACCGGATAATAAACGCAGTCTTGCCCTTTTTAGACGAGGAGGTAGGTGCTGCTGGTTTAGATAGCCTCCTGAAATTAAGCGAGAACAGATTGATAGATAGATTGATAGATAGATAGATTGATGGATATGGATAGACTAAGATAGGGTGATATGAATAGACTGAGAGTGATAGATAGATAGATGTGAATAAAATAATATAGATGGGTAGGTAGGTAGGTAGGTAGGTAAATAGAAACGAAATAGAGATAGATATGGATAGACTCGGATAGATACATAGATAGATCTGAATAGAGTGATTTAAATAGATAGATAGATAGATAGATAGATAGATAGATACAAATAAACTAAGATAAACGGATAGATAGATAGATAGATATGAATAGACTGAGATAGATAGATGGATAGATATATTGATAGATATGATTAGATAGATAGATAGATAGATAGATATGAATAGACTGAAATAGATAGATAGATAGATTGATAGATCTGAATAGATAGATAGATAGATAGATAGATATGAATAAATAGATAGTTATGGATCGACTGGGATAGATACATAGATATATCTGAATACTTATTTTGATAGACAGATAGATAGATAGATAGATAGATACGAATAGACTAAGATAAACGGATAGATAGATAAATATGAATAGATTGAGATAGATACATACATTTGTCCAGGCGCAAATACTAAACCTTGATTTTCGCCCAGGATGGGCACTTACTGTCAAAAGATCTGAAACTAAAGGCTGTCTACGTCGAACTATATTCACCTGGGCTTTTTCAGTGATAGGGTGAATGAATTGATATACAGCGAGTCTTTTTGTACTGACTTATGAAGAATTTCACAAATCTTTTGAATGTTTTTTTAATAAATTAATGATATTAATTATATATTAAAATCAACAAAAAGAAAATTATCAAATTATATATATATATATATATATATATATATATATATAATAATATATATATATATATATATATATATATATATATATATTAAAACAGCAAAATATACATATATGAAAATCAGCAAAACATGTATGTATTAAAATCAGCAAATATCAATAAGTAAATCTTGTGAGTTTATTAATTATAAACATATAATTAACGGGTCTCTGAACATAGATATCTTATTATAATGGAGATTGTGTGTTTTTCTGTCTGTAACCGAAACTAAATCACTACTCAAGTCACAATTCCCTTAGTAATTGACATCACATTCACCATGAATTTATCCTTATTTTAACCTTATTAATAAAATTGTTTTACATTATTTATACTGTTAACCATATCTACATACTAATAACATGCAATTGTATTTATATATACAACAAAATAGCGGTTTACAGTGTGAACGGGAAGGCTAATTTGCATATTTACAGTGTGAACGGGAAGGCTAATTTGCATATTTGCATAAAATGTAATTTTGATAAATATGTGCTTAGTATTATTGGTTTCTAACTGTTTGGCTTTATTTTAATGAATATAAGCAAAAATCTCTTCAATGAATCTTAAAAGAAATCCCTTAACAAGAAAAAATAACTGTCATTTTATACTTTACTTCCTCTTTTAACTAAATACTTAAATTAGAAAAAATAACAATGAAAGACGAGAGTGATGGAAGAGTAAATTTCAGTAGTTCTATTTTTCGATTATATCCCCCTCTGTTTCAAATCTTTTTATCTGCATTCTTATTTAGTTTCATTAGCGTTTCTAATTTAATACGATATTTCATTACATTAAAACTTAAATACTTGCACCCGGAGGGTGCATATATTTGCTAGTCATATTAAACGAGGTTTTCTAAACAACACCCTAGCTAAACTTATTTTAGACAATAACCATACCTTTGATTTTAAAAGTGCCAAAATATTAACTCACATACACAATAGAACACTACGTAGAATTATGGAATCTTGTGTTATTATCACATATCAAACCAAAGACAAGGCTTTTTTAATATATCCCCTTATTTTGCGACACTTGTACTCAGAAATCATAAAATCTTCTTCACATACACTTTCTAACAAATTTAAATTGCACATTATCCCAATAAACCCTTACACCATTCATATTTTTTTTTCATTAAAAAAAAAATTGAAAAAATATTTCTTCTCTGAAAAAATCCGTTAAACAGGTTAAAACTCTTCCTGTTTGAAAAAGAGAAATTTGTCTGTTTTTGAATTTGAAATATGTCACCTTCTTTCAAAAACTGTTACACTAAAGATATACAATAATGACGAAACGATCGCATGGCTCACACGCTTTTTTGGAAAATCAATGTTTTCGCTTTGAATTCAAATTATTTTCAGCTTCTCTCTCGATGAGTCCGGTTTAAAAAAAAGCTCTGAAGATGATTTTTATAAATCGAAATATTGTTCAATATTAGCTATGAATAGGATATAAAATATTTTCATTTTAACAGCATTGTGTGATTTCATATCCTTTTATCTAAACATATTAATGTATATGCAAGATTTCAAATCTGAATGACATATGTCTTCGGACTTATAAGACGACACGCACATACAATGAGATTCCTTTATATATATAGATATTGGTTTCAGGGTAGCAGAGTGGCTGCTGCTGCTGCTGCTGCTGCTGCTTGCTGCTGCTGCTGCCTGCTGCTGCTGTTGCTGCTGCTGCTGCTGATGAGATGGTGGTGGTGATTTTGACATAATTCAAAAGATAATCCATTGGAGAAAAATGGGGTTTTTCTTTATCTATTTTGAAAAGAGTTATTTGAAAAGGAAATCTAGTATAGAAAACGGAAAAAAAAATTAAAGTAAACATATATTTCTCAATACAATGTTTCAAATTGAAAAAACAAAAAGGAATCATATCGCGTAAAAAAGAAGGAAGAATATTCCCGCGAATTTATCTTCTAAAAATGTTTGTCAAATTAACAATTATTTTTATTTCTTTCAATTTGCGTATATGTGATTTTAAATTCATATGTTTAAAACTTTGAATAAACAGATAAATATGACATACTTATGAAATATGGAATTAGAATATTCATGTTTTTTTAAAAATCTATGTGGTTTTTAAGGGGAGGATGCCCCAGTGTGCCCAACATGCAAAGTACAACATACAACCAAGCATATCCTTCTAAATTGTAACAGACTTAATCATATCCGCGCAAATTACTATCAAGCAAGAAACCTGAGAGACATCATAAAGAA
The DNA here is from genome assembly GCA_023376005.1 of Doryteuthis pealeii. NCBI lineage: Eukaryota > Metazoa > Mollusca > Cephalopoda > Myopsida > Loliginidae > Doryteuthis > Doryteuthis pealeii. Next base: position 57,384,318 of record CM042174.1, read on the forward strand.
TACAAACCCTGAAAACATTTTAAATTTTATAATAAAAAGCAACCTTTTCAACAAAATATAACAGAACATAACCAATTATCTCCATAGAACCACTACTTTAAAGACTGAAATCCAAAATAACCTTTTTGGCATTAAATGACCCACAGAGGTTGATATGCCGTTAAACAAAACTAAAAACTCAAACTCAATTGACGTCAGAAGTAGGGCTTTTTTTCCCAACCCGTTCGTCATCCCTATCAGCAGGAGCTTTAGAATACACCGACTGCACCTCTACAGAGTAGTTTGAACCCCCACCCATTCAGGCCACCTGTTAGCCGTGGGTGGAGACCCATGATGCTTATGAACGGAATCCTCGTAGTTGCGCAGGATATTTGCCTCTCATTCCACTTACGACGGAGTGACACAAACCGAAGATCATGGTTGGTAGGCACAAAAATGCCTCGATTTCGTCGGCATTCCCCCTCATGCGCTGGGCAATAAACCCAGCCCTGCCCCTTTAAATCAAGGGGGAAGGTATTGCCTGGGGGATAGGCCCCTGGGGTCGACGCTGTTAATTTTATTGCCAAGCCACTCCAGAGGCCGAAGCGCTCTGGAGCAGCCCCCAAAGGGCCTTTGATGTCTCGGCAATCCTCGTAGCTGCGCAGTCCATGACATGCAACACGTCACTTTGGTCCAGTTGCAATAGTCCAGGTTAAAGCGTCCACTCTTCCATACAATTTACCCATAGCTGAAGGGAGAATAGTTGGATGTATTATCTTGTTTAATGGTATCAGCACTACGTCAAATGCAACCAGCCTTGTCCAGGATTTGAACTCCTCACCATTTATTTCCCACGACATAACATTCCATCTAATCTTGAATACTTCTAGGTGTAGCGTTAGTTTCGTATTTGCCTGGGAGAGTTGTCTGCCCGGTTTAGTTTGCTGGTGCCCGCTAGGGGAATTAGTATTTAAGCGGCTAGTTCAAAAGGCTTCTCTCTTTTTCCTGTTCCTGGTACTACGAGACACATGGGTTAGTTAAGGTCTGCCCCGTCTCGTTGGGGCTTTTGGCCTCACTTACATCACTGTAAGTTCTTCACACAGCATGGACTATCCCTAGTCTCATGTCTGTACTTTTATATGTTATCTTGTACCATTCATGAATGTGTCTTCATCTTTATTTATGTACTCTTTGTTTATGTACCCTTTTACCTATGTACTTTGTATCTTGTCATATCCATGTACTGTACTATATTAAATGTTTTGTCTGTTAACCTTCGTCGGAGTTTTTGTATCCAATATATGTAACTTTGAACCACCCTTCTTACATAGGTATTGTCAGAAAGAATGAATTGTTAAACTCGGTATTCAATTGTAAATGATCTTCGACTGAATATTTGACTACCCATTGAGTCAAATGTGAAAAGGTCGTTTAATATTTGTTGTAGGGTTATTTAGGGTCACAAATAAAGACAAACGACTGGTGAAAGTTGATACAATTGTATTGAACAAAGAAAGTAGAATTTACAGAAGGAAAGTGAAGTTACGTCCGACAATACAGTCTACAAACTGAATCGTGTCGCTTGTTCTCCAAGCTACAATGTCTTTGCTACTTATAGGTAGTAGTAGGATCATTCCATTATATAAATAGGTTATATCACCTATAACAAATATTTAATTTAAATCTTTTAATTTAACTAGCAAAATATGCACCCTCCGGGTGCAAGTATTTTAAGTTTAATATAATAATATCATGTTAAATTAGAAAGGCTAATGAAACTGAATAAGAATTCAGATAAAAAATATTTGGAACAAGAGGATATGATTGAAAATAGAAACAACTTTGAAACTAACTCTTCCATCATTTTCCCTTACTCCCGTCTTTCATTGGTAAATTTCCTAATTTAACTATTTAGTTAAAATAGGAAGTAAATAATAATATTACAGTTATTTCTTCTTGTTAATGGATTTCTTTTAAGATTTATCCCCGAGATTTTGCTCATATTCATTAATATAAAACCAAAACAATTAGAAATCAATAATACTAAGCACTATTTAATAAAATCACATTTTTAATATCATATGCAAATTAGCCTTCCCGTTCACACTGTAAACCGCTATTTGTGTATATATAAATATAATTGCAGTTGTCAGTATGTAGACATAGTCAACAGTATTAATAATGTAAGACAATTTATCAATAATTGATGTTTAGATAAAAATAAAATCATTGAGAATGTGATGTCAATAACTAAGAGAATTGTGACTGAAGTAGGAATATAGTTTCCGGTTTACAGACAAGAAAAACACACCAATCTTCCATTAATAATAAGATGTACATTAAAATATAGCGGTGTAATTAAATCCTTGACAAAATTGATTTGCAGCTATTAAGAAAAACTTGATATTTACCCAATACTGTCGCCACGGGTAGGGATGTGTCACAAGAATGGGCATCCAGCAATGATCAATCACAGTAAAGGATCTTCGACTGGTAGTATGACGACGGGCACACAAAAAAAATGGCAAACGATAAATAAGGTAGCAACCTGCTAAATTCCCAGCAATTTTGATTCATGTGGTATGAGTGGAGTTGGGTAGAACAGAGAGACAAAAACGGTCCCATTTGATATCCAGTGAAAACTTTTAGACAGCCAGATGAAGTTAAATTTTCTAGAATATACTAATGCTCTTTACCTATTTGACGGAACCAATGGGTATCTGCGTGCTTACTTAATCACACAGAGGTGGGTAAAATATCAAAAAATAAAATTAAATTACATCTGAACTAAGTTGAAAAAAATTTCTCTCGATGGTCTCTGAGTACTTATGGGGAAGGTCATAAACCTCCATTCTGTGTGTCTCTTATATGGAGTGTATATAGTACCCCTCTACAATAATTACAGGACTGTGACACAATTTTCTAACCAGAATTTGTAACGACTCGTTAAATTTAAATTTCCTTTATCCTAAACTGGCTTGGTCCTCATATAAGAAATGTTGATAATATCTTAGACATTTCCTTTCTCCCATAAACTGGTTGTCCGAACCAAGTTTAGAATTTAGACTTTTCCTTCCTAAACTGGGTTGAATTCTAACAAGTTTGGAGAATTTTAGCAACAATTTCTCTTTGTCTAAACTTGCTGTTTGGGGCGGGGAACCATACAAGTTTGAATTTAGACTTTACCTCCTAAACTGTTGCCTAGGCAAGTTTGATTTCTCGACTTTATCCTTTTCCTAAAACTGTGTTTGACTCTTCCTCCTCTACACAAGTTTGAATTCTAGACTTTCCTTTTGCCTATATACTGGGTTGAGGGCACAATAGGGCAGGGAACCTGAACAAGATCTCTGGAATGTTAGACAATGTTCCTTTTCCTAAACTCATCCGTTTTGTAACCTACGGCTAGGTAATTCCACGAAGCAAGTTTCGAATTTAGACAATTGTCGCTATTTCCTAAACTTGGGTTGAACCTAACAGAGTTTGAATTTAGACATTTCCTTTTCCTAACTGGATATGACCTAACAAGTTTTGAAATCTCCACATCTCGCCTTATATCTAAATGTGTCCTAACACGATTTGAAATTTAGAACATCTCCCTATATTCGCTAATTGGTGAAACCTATACACACGGTTTCGCTTATAGACATTTTCCTATTTACCGATAAAACTGGATGTTGACCTTAACAAGTTTGAAATTTAGACATTTCCTTTTCCTAATTGGATTGGTGTCACCCATAACCTGCATCAGGGTTTTGAATTTAGACTTTTCCTTTTCCTAAACTTGGGCGTGCGGGACCGAACAAGTGGTGGAATTTGAATCTTTACTTTTTCCTAAACTGTGGGGCCTTAACAAGGTAAGTATAAATGAACCCTTCCATCCTAAGTATTACCATATGAGCTTGAGAGGGTATAAGAATTAGATTGAAATGCAATTTACCTTTTCTATACATGAGCTTATATAAAATGCAAACAGCCTCATCCAGGATGAATTCATGTTAACAAGTCCATTTCCTTCAAAAATCCAGTTAAATCAATTCAAGATTTTTAAGTCAAATGTTTTAGAATAGAAACTATTAGATTTGGAATATTTTAGAAACATCCAAATCTTTAAGACTAAATCGAACTTTGATTACTTTTATGGATTATATGAAAGGACTCACGTCCACAATCTCAGGAGAGTCAGTGGACGCCTAGCAGTTTAATCCCAGAGCTGGGCTTAAGACACGTACTTTTCTCTTTCTCGACATTTCCTCGTAACTGGATAAAGTGTTTTTATGGCCATATTAGCCATGATGTCTAGGTAAGAGTCTCAGATTTGAATCTTTAGGTATGCTTCGGGTAGAGATTCTAGGTTCTTCGTCGATGATTATGAGTTCTGGAGTACGAGAAAGAATCAGTCGCTTATAGTAATATATCCGAGCCACGCAGTACATGGCCAGCGATTGGCTAAAGGAATAGACCAAGGAATGATCCGCCTATCTTAATAAGTTTATGGCGCACACACCTTATATATCTAAAAATCAGACAGAACACGAGTATTGATATATACGTCACTGATAGAATAGGTATTAGTATTAACATGTAAATGCATTGTTCATGGTTTCACTTATAGGAATACATTTAAAAACTTTCAAACACCTGAAAACTGAGGCATTCCACATCAAACTGCCCAACGCTATTGGCTAAATGTGTTACCATAAACCCTACTAAATATCAAAGCCAGAACAAATTTGAACCAATTGAGACGATCCTACTTGAATGCATCTGTGATGGTTGGGTCACCCATCCGCATGCCTGCAGACAGGATCTCTTCTCTGCATGACATGCTCGAACACGCCACAGCATCAGGACATGGGAAAATCGCCTCATCCTCCATCTCACCTGATCAGAAGGGGGAAGATTGTTGATTAGGCATGTTGATCATACTGTCGGATTCTTGTCGGTCTGAGTCTCGTTAGGGTTTAAGGTAGGTTTTAGTTTTTATATAAAAACTCACATGAAATAAAGAAAATGCCAATTACTTTCTTGCACCCTTGATATATATATATATATATATATATATATATATATTTTAAATTTATATGGAGGATATGTGCTTCATTGAGTCATCCTAATTTTTGAAATTAATTAGTTAATAATTAATGATTTAGGCGGGGCATATAGTTCAAATGTAGCAGAGAAATGGCAATCCTGTATGTACATTTCGACCTATTAGGTCTCATCAGCAAGGTTATAGATATGGGAGACTGCTCCTGTGTGACCGAAAACCTCGACTGCAAAAATTGTCGCTAAAAAGGCGATATAAAAATAAACACATTGTTTGTTTACTTACTTTCACACACACACTCAATATATATATATATATATATATATATATATATATTGAAGAGAGAGAGTAGGAAGTTGAGCCTGCTTAATCAGACACAGTGACTTAACTCTACTCACTTTGGGAGGCTGAAGACCAACTTTAGGAAGTCTAGAAAGGAACAAGTCATTGGGTCCGATTACGCATTAGTCATAACAGACTAACGCACTCAAATCCCTACTATTCTCCACATAGTCAGTTTCTCTCAATAGCAAAAGTGCCACCTTCAAATGTGATCATGTTTCCGCCCGTAAAATTCTGTTGACTGTTCTTTGAGCCCTTCTTCACGAACAGATTTCACTGTCCTTCATAGAGATATAATGTTTGACTAAACGCTTTCTGGGTCGAGAAGATATNAACCCCCTTTCATGGGTCCGAAGAGATAATAATCTGAAGGCGCTAAATCTGGGAGTATTGAGGATTCGGTAAAGTTGTCCACCCGAATGAGGCAATATTCTCCCTTGTCCTGATGCTTGTGGGTGGTCGAGCATTGTCATGCAGAAGGAGAGATTGTCGATTGGCAAATTTGTTCTTATTCATCAGATTCTTGCTCTGAGTCTCGTTAGGGTTTCAATGTACGCCTTAGTTTTATATAAAAAAACTTCACGTGAAATAAAGAAAATGGCATTAACTTGTGATTCACCCCCGGAATTAACTGTATACAGATACATAAAACACCTAAAGAATGCTCAATGTCACTTTTCGACACACACACACACACACCATAAAAGAAGAATATTTGACGTCATATTTCAAACCGTCCACTTTCCAGCGTTCTTTTTTCAACTTCAAATTTTGAACAGATTGATAAACAAGGACTATCGCAGTTTTTCTCATTATTCTGTGATACAATTTTTTTATTACTTTTCCTTATATCAACAAATGCCCTGAAGAAGATCTACTTACAGACGAAACACTGCAGCGTCGGCTAATAAACTTACCACTCATTTTATTTGAACCTGTGTTTTTTCAAATTTCTCACTATACTACATACCGTCGGATTCACTTCCATCTCTTCACACGGATGCATAATATATGAATATGTATAAAAAACCGAAATTTTTTAACATAAATAAATACCACTTATCCATTTTAATGGCTGAAAAAATGAGTTTTTTTTTTCCATTCATTTGGGTCATAGAAATTAAATTTGGTCACAAATTTGATTACTTGATGCACCCCTTGGTGTAAAGCTTTATCAGAGTGCCCGATGAGAATCAAAGTAGCTGGAGATATTATGTCCTGAGAAAAAACTGTTAACCATTGCTTCGAATTTGAATCAACACGAATAAAATTTAATATTGCCATTAAAAAATGGAATTGGGGGGAAAAAAAAGAAGTCCTGAAATGAAGTCCTTTGGATTGTTTATAGCACTTCGTTTTTATAGTTTGTCAGTGTACTATTCTGGTTGGTCGGTTCGTGTTTGTCTTTAATTTGTTTAGATATTAACCGGAAACAGAAGCGGACAGGAAGTTGTGATTAAGGCGGGATCGTCAGCGTTAATTGAAAACACATTTCCAATTTTCTTGCGTAATGGCTGTTTATGGTATATCGGGTATTGGAATTGGAGAATGAAATTGGGAGAAAAATGGACGACCCTAGCGCTCGTAAGAGATCGTTTGGCGCGAAAAAGATAAAATGGCGGAAAAGTTTCAGAGAAATTGTGAGTGGTAGGCGGAGTGAGCGATAGATAGAGAGGAAGAAAGGGAAGAAGAGAGAAAGAGAGGAGTGGAGAGAGGTTGAATTGCTTCAGACAGAAAGTCATGAGAGGCGAAATAATAGAGTATTAATTAAATTATTATTATTATTATTATTATTATTATTATGGTTACCGTTCTTCTTCTTCTTCTTCTTCTTCTTTCTTCTTCTTCTTCTTCTTCTTCTTATTATTATTATTATTATTATTTTATTATTATTATTATTATTATTATTTTATTCTTCTTCTTCTCTCTTCTTCTTCTTCTTCCTTCTTATTATTATTATTATTATTATTATTATTATTATTATTATTATTCTTCTTCTTCTTCTTCTTCTTCTTCTTCTTCTTCTTTATTATTATTATTATTATTATTATTATTATTATTGTGATTACCCTTCTTCTTCTTCTTCTTCTCATTATTATTATTATTAATTATTATTATTATTATTATTATTATTATTATTATTCGAAGAAGAAGAAGAAGAAGAAGAAGAAGAAGAAGAAGAAGAAGAGTAGTAGTAGTAGTAGTAGTAGTAGTAGTAGTAGTAGTGAACATGAAGGCGAAAATAAAACTACAGTTCTAAAAGAAAAAGGGGATAGATAATGAAAACTTGAGAAAAAACGGGAGACAGTGATCTAAAGAAGAATATTAGGAAGAAAAGGGAGAAGGAGAATATTAGTGATAAGAGAAGAAAATTAGGAAATAATAATAATAATAATAATAATAATAATAATAATAATAATAATAATAATAATTCTGGACCTTGCCAAAGAATTGAAAAAGCTGTGGAATATGAGAGTGAAAGTGATACCATTTGTAGTTGGTGCACTTGAAACAGTTCCAATAAATTTGGAAAAAAGACTGGAGGACCCGGAAATCAGAGGAATAATTGAGACCATCCAAACTAGTGCATTGCTGCAATCGGCTAGAATACTCAGAAGAGTCCTGAGACCTGAGGAGACTTGCTGTCACTCAGACTCTAGTGAAAGACCATCAGCTAACGCTGATGTGAAAACTCAAAAGGGGTGAATAATAATAATAAGAAGAAGAAGAATAAGAATAAGAATAAGAATAAGAATTGGGAAGAATAAGAATAAGAATAAGAATAAGACTTGGGAAGAAGAAGAATAAGAATAAGAATAAGAATTGGGAAGAAGAAGAAGAAAGAAGAAGAAGAAGAAGAAGAAGAAGAAGAAGAAGAAGAAGAAGAGATAGGGAGAAAGGAGAAAACGATTAGGGAACAGAAGAAAAAGAATATTAAGAAGAAGAAGATTACGAAGGAGAGAAGAAGACGAAAATAAGAGAGAAGGAGTATATTAGAGAGAAAGAGAAGATAAGTGGAAAGGAAAAGATCATAGAGAAGAAGGAGAAGGTGATTACAGAGAAGAAAGGGATTGGGTAAAGGAGGAAAAAGAAGATTAGGGGGAAGGAGAAAAAGAAAAGAAAGATTGGCGAAAAGGGAAATAGACGAAGATGAACAAAAAAAAGAAGAAAAATATGAAGTAAATTATGAAGAAGAAGAAGAAGAAGAAGAAGAAGAAGAAGTAAAATATGAAGTAAATTAAGAAGAAGAAGAAGAAGAAGAAGAAGAAGAAGAAGAAGAAGAAGAAGAAGTAAAATATGAAGTAAATTATGAAGAAGAAGAAGAAGAAGAAGAAGAAGAAGAAGAAGAAGAAGAAGAAGAAAAACAACAAGAACAAGAACAAGAACAAGAACAACAAGAGGGTGTTGCAAGATGATAACGGTCGTGCATTTAAGGAACACGAGTATTAATATATTGATGATTGATCTAAAAACATTAACAAATAAAACAATCTTATTCATTGAGTAATATTAATATAACGATTTCATTTCATTTTGGACGGTCTCATTTTTAAACAGAGGGTGTTGCAAGATGATAACAGTCGTGCATTTAAGGAACACGAGTATTGATATATAGATGATTGATCTAAAAACATTAGAAAATAAAACAATCTTATTCATTGAGTAATATTAATATATAGATTTCTTTTCAATTTGGACGGTCTCATTTTTAACTAGAGGGTGTTGCAAGATGATAACGGTCGTACATTTGAGGAACACGAGTATTAATATATAGATCATTTGATCTAAAAACATGAAAAATAAATATTCTTATTCATTGAGTAATATTAATATATAGATTTCATATCATCTTGGACAATTTGGACGGTCTCATTTTTAAACAGAGGGTGTTGCAAGATGATAACGGTCGTGCATTTAAGGAACACGAGTATTGATATATAAATGATTGATCTGAAAACATTAAAAAATAAAACAATCTTATTCATTGAGTAATATTAATATATAGATTTCATTTCATTTTGGACGGTCTCATTTTTAGCAAGAGGGTGTTGCAAGATGATAACGGTCGTACATTTGGGGAACACGAATATTAATATATAGATCATTTGATCTACAAACATGAAAAAATAAAACAATCTTATTCATTGAGTAATATCAATATATAGATTTCTTTTCATCTGGACGATTTGGACGGTCTCATTTTTAACCAGAGGGTGTTGCAAGATGATAACGGTCGTACATTTGAGGAACACGAGTATTAATAAAGAGATAATAAGCAGAAGGATTCTTTCAGAGAGAGGAATAAGAATGCAACTTAAGAATGGTCCAATCATTTTTAGACTTGTACTGAGAATATGCCAGTTAAATGGAAGAGTGGGTAACAAAGTATATAAGGTTGTTTTCTGTGAATATTATCAAAAGAGAGTTAGTGAAAAGTAGGTTTTATATCTACCAGCTATTATCAGGGAAAAAAGATTTAAGTATATATCTGAATTATTATGAAATCATATTTTAGGAAAATAAACTCGATTATATGAAATACATATTTCTTAAAGAATTTTAATCTTGTTATTTTAAGTCTCTGCAAACCATCGAGCCATTTTTTTATCGCTTGATTTCATTTCTTGCTTTTTTCATTTTGTTCATATCTTTCGTATTTTATTCAATTCAATTTCCTTCTTCTTTTTTTTCTGTTAAATACTAAAGTATGTGAGGAAATCAGTGTGTGACATCAGCGGTATGTTGACGTGGTACGAATGTGGAAAAATTGAAAGATTTTTATAATAGAAAAAATCCGGAATTTAAATGACGTGTGATATCTGCACTTGGTTTCTTATTGGACAAAACAAGGCGAGAGTGAGACTGAAGGAGAGATAGTGGTAAAGTGGAGAGTCTAGTCCAGGGTTTCTCAAAGTGATCTACATAAACCCCTGGGTCCTATACCATAATTCAGGGGGTCTTAAAATATTCGTGTGTCTACAATGGGTCTATGGAAACTACTAAGCCTTCTTAATAATTAAAAAATAATTCTACAAGAATCCTGGAGAACATGTTGATATATATTAAAAAGTTTAATATTAGGTTTATATTGAAAGGTTTCTAAAAATGACAAAAAAAAAACGGAATTTGGATGAGTGACTTGTTTTCTGAATTACTATATCATATTTTTTGGAAAATAAACTCGATTATATGAAATACATATTTCTTAAAGAATTTTAATCTTGTTATTTTAAGT
>CM042174.1:57402421-57404921 GCA_023376005.1 Doryteuthis pealeii
AAAGTCTATGTGACCAGGACAAATATATCTTTCTATCAATCTCCTCTCTCTCTCTCTCTCTCTAGCCACCGTTAAAGAGCCAAGTCTGCCCTACTATTTACTCATAGCTGGATGGAGAGTAGTTCGATTTGTACCTTTCCCAATGGTATTAGCGTTATGTCAAATGCAAACAGTCTCGTCTAGGTTGACGATCAATTTCATACGACTCGAACCATTACATCACGCACCTCCATCTATCTCTATCTATCTCACTCTTCCCCTCTCTCTCTCTCTCTCTCTCTCTCTCTCTCTCTCTCTCTCTCTCTATATATATATATATATATATATATATATATATATATATATATATATATCCTTCCTATTATAATGGAGATTGTGTGTTTGTCTGTCTGTAACCGAAACTAAATCACTACTCAAGTCACAATTCCCTAAGTTATTGACGTCACATTCACCATGAATTTATTTTAATTTTAACCTCAATTATTAATAAAGTTGTTTTACGTTATCAATACTGTTAACCATATCTACATATTAATAACATGCTATTATATTTGTATATACAACAAAATAGCGGTTTACAGTGTGAATGGAAAAGCTAATTTGCATATTGATATATAAAATGTGATTTTAATAAATATATGCTTAGTATTATTAATTTCTATTTGTTTGGTTTTATTTTAATGAATATAAACAAAAATCTCTTCAATGAATCTTAAATGAAATCCATTAACAAGAAAAAATAACTGTAATATTATTCTTTACTTCCTATTTTAACTAAATAGTTAAATTTGGAAAATTTACCAATGAAAGACGTGAGTAATGGAAAATGATGGAAGAGTCAGTTTCAAAGTTGTTCTATTTTTTAATCTTTGGTTCCAAATCTTTTTATCTGAATTCAGTTTCATTAGCCTTTCTAATTTAATATGATATTTTATTATATTAAAACTTAAATACTTGCACCCGGAGGGTGCATATATTTGCTAGTATATATAAACACACAATGCCGTTAGAATGAAAATATTTTATATCATATTCATAGCTAATATTGAACAATATTTCGATTTATAAAAATCATCTTCAGAGCTTGTTTTTACTCCGGACTCATCGAGAGAGGAGCTGAAAATAATTTGAATTCAAAACGAAAACATTGATGTTCCAAAAAGTCATGCGGTCGTTTCTTCATAAGCACATCCGCCACGCGTTTCTCGGTCAACGACATAATGTATATCTTAGTGTAACAGTTTTTTGAAAACAAAAAAGAAGACATATTTCAAATTCAACAATGGACAAATTCTCTTTTTCAAACAGGAAGAGATTTAACCCGTTCATGGTAGGCCTGCAACGGATTTTTTCAGAAAATGATTTTTTATTTTAAAAATTTTTTCTTATTATATATATATTTACCAACTCCTCCACACGAACAGGATACGACACAAGGTCAATTTCTTAAGCGGAGTTTAACAGGTTTGAATTCATAGTTTTCCTTCTCCTAGACTGGTTACCTAGCCATGGTTAAAGAACCCAGTCTGCCCTGCTATTTACCCATAGCTGGATGGAGAGTAGGATTCATACCTTTCCCAAGGGTATTAGCGCTAAGTGAAATGCAGTTACCACGTCCAGGATTTGAACTCGGGGCGACGAGTCCATTTCCCATGACTTTAACCATTACACCATTTTTTTCTTATATATAATGTAAAAAATATTAGGTTTTTTGGGGCTAATGTGAAATTTAAATTTGTTAAGAAGTATATGCCAGAAATGGTTATATACTTATACCGTCGGATTCATTTCCTTTCTCTCAACTTATATACCCATAAAAACAGGAAAAACAATTTAACATAGAATGGAAAATACTGGACCAACCAAACCATACGTAATGGATAAAAAAAAATGTTCATTGTGCACCACTAAAAAAATTGCGTATTCTGCAAGGATTAAGCTCAGAAGACGATTTTCTTAATAATAAAATGGAAATATTTAGAGCATGCCCACACCGAAAAAGATTTTGATATGGAATTTGACTAACCAAAACCTCAGACTGCCATAATTTAGGAATTCACACACATATATATAAATGCATACAAAATAAAAAAAACAAAATCCTCATAAAAACACGAAATTCAGTGACGACAAATAGGAACGCCGGTGAATGAAGAAAGCAAAAGCAAGAACGAATAACAGATCACGTTCACACGAGGCACGAGTTAAAAAACTGTCCAATTTTTTCAAAAATTCAACGTCTCTAATGACGGATAAACATCTGAAACCATTGGTAAGACGAACTTTGTATAGGTGACTTAAATAAATAAATAAATACAGCTCTTAAAGAAATAATTGAGCACTTTATAATCATTTCTCCACTATTAATAACAAAATAATAATTATATATATATATATATATATATATATATATAATATATATATAAAAGTAATTGGTAATTTGCTTGAAGCATTGTTAAGTATGTTATAATGTATTAATTTGAAAGCAATTACAATGGAA
>CM042174.1:57412421-57417421 GCA_023376005.1 Doryteuthis pealeii
AATGTGTGCTCATTTATGTGAAAATTAATTAGTTGATAATTAATGAATTAGGCGAATATATCTGTTCAAATGTAAGGCGTAAACAAAACGAGAAAAAGTCAATCTCTGTATGTACATTTCGGCCTATTATGCCTCATTAGCAGATTTATAGACAGGAAGCCACTTTGTGTGTGATTAGAACCCTAACTGCCAGGATGACAGGCGGGGATTTTAACCATTACACAAGCTGGTTTTACCAGATTTCTCATTTGTTTTTAAACTGATATATACTACATTTTTTGGAGACAGTATGAGAGTACGCAAACAGTTTGTTTGAGATGGCAATAGCCGACAATTTTTCGCCATCTCAAACAAACTGTTTGCGTACTCTCATATATATATATATATATATATATATATATATATATATATGTGTGTGTGTGGTGTGTGTGTGTGTGTGTGTACTTTGGTCTGTTTAATGAAAATTAATAAAAGTTAAACATTGAGCTCTCAAACGTGACCTGAACTCTGCAGCAACATACTGTTGAAGAAAAGAACCAGCTTAGAATCATGCTAGTACCCTACCATATATATATATATATATATATATATATATATATTATATAATATATATATATATATATATTTGGGAATAAAAAGGCCTTAAATACCATGGGTATCGTGGTTATGGACCATTTCCACTCGCGAGTATGCTCACGAGCTTCTTCAGACCACTGATATATAGAGAATAGAGATAGAGAATTAGGACCCACCTAGAATCACCTTGTACCAAGAAACTTGGTACCGCACCAAAGTGTATATATATATATATATATATATATATATATATATATATATATATATGTGTGTGTGTGTGTGTGTGTGTGTGTGTATCTGTTTATAATATATATTGTTTGGGATTTAGTAAGAAGCATTAGGGCACCTGCGCAAAACAAACACAGGAGGTCACTAACAGCGACCGCCCACACACCACCCAACGAGGTCACAACAGATGATGCTATGAGCTCCAACAAACGAGTAATATAAAAGACGCCAGGATGACCAAAGCCGTCTAAGAGTTCTGAAGAATAGGCGCTAACGACCCCGAAAATTTAACGAAATAAAACGAAACTTAACATTAAAAAGCTAATGCATCATACTAAATCCCAAACAATATATATCATAAAAAGATATATATATATATATATCTTTTCATACCTAATCTAATGATATTATCTATTGCGCACTATTTTGCATTAGTACCTAAAATGTAATGCTTTTCATACCTAATCTAATGATATTATCTATTGCGCGCTATTCTGCATTAGTACCTAAAATGTAATGCTTTTCATACCTAATCTAATGATATTATCTATTGCGCGCTATTCTGCATTAGTACCTAAAATGTAATGCTTTTCATACCTAATCTAATGATATTATCTATTGCGTGCTATTCTGCATTAGCACTTTATAATCTCTAGCAAGAGTATGCGCCCTCCGCTGGGTGTAAGTAATTAAGGTTTTTAAATGCATTAATAACATGGGCTGATCTGAGGCAAATCTAACTCAGCTTGACATTAATAGACATCATTAATAAATGTGATGGTAATAAATATTATCTAATAATTTTTGATAATTAGCAAGAATATCAAGATGTTTTTTAGTCTTTCTTATTTAATATATTTCATTACATTAAAACTTAAATATTTATGCCCAGGGGGTGCCCCTGGGCATAAATATTTAAGTTTTAATGTAATGAAATATATTAAATAAGAAAGACTAAAAAACATCAAATAAGAACACATAAAAAGATTTCACTTATTTTAGTCATATTTTAATTAGTTTCTATGTAAAAATCATTCATAGGATTTTGATTTTAATAAATTGGAGAATAAAATAATATTACAGATCAATAACACCAAGTAATTATTTCTCTGAAATTTTTTAGATGAGGCTTGATAATTAGTATTATTTGGATTATTTGGACTATTGTCCTCATCTTTGTTATCTGTACGTTTTGGCTGATGTGCCCTCCTGCCTTCATCAGGTATTTCTTGTCGAACTTGGGAACAGTAGCCAGTTTTCATACTGACAATACCAATTAATTATTTATATATATCAATTCCGCAATTGTTTACAAAGATATCTGATATTTCAACAGTGAAAAAATGATTTTTCGACAGAGGAACAACACCATCCACCTTTATATTATGTTGGAAAAAAAATTAAAAGACTCTACCATATATATTAAAATGGTTTTTTGAAGACATATGCATCCTTTGCCAAACGGAATTTATTTAAAAATAAAAAATAAAAAAATTTTTTCAAAGTTAAAAAAAATGTTTTATTTTTAACGAATAAAGGGAGGCAACTTCGTTGGCATTACTACAAAAAATGCAAATTTTGAAAAAATTTATTTTTAGTAAATCCGAACTATAATAGCGTCCGCGGAACTAACCGACGTTATATACAGTCCAAAATGTGACATTGAGTAATGTACTTCAACAAACACCATAGGATCTTGCTCAACAACCTGATGATTGCCACTTAGTATGAAACCTGGGTCGCTGTTTATAATGAACATTGATCTGTGAAAACTTTGTAAAATAAATAAATATTAGCTCTTACAATTTGTGATTGAGCACTGTATTTTCTTTGTTACATCACAAAAAAAAATTTGTTTTTACATATATCTATATATATCTATATATATATATATATATATATATCAATTAAGAAGCATACGTGGATCCCTCTACAACAGACACAGACACACACACACACACACACACACACACACACATATATATATATATATATATATATATATATATATACTTTGGTGCGGTACCAAGTTTCTTGGTACAAGGTGATTCTAGATGGGTCATAATTCTCTAGCAGTAGTTTGTTGTAGAGTTCAGGTTCCGTATGAGAGCTCAATGTTTTATTATTGTAAACAGAGCAAAGTATATAATATATCAGTGGTCTGAAGAAGCTCGTGAGCATACTCGCGAGTGGAAATGGTCCATAACCACGATACCCATGTATTTAAGGCCTTTTATTCCCAAATATATATATATATGTATATATATGTGTGTGTGTGTTTGTGTAAGTGTGTGTGAGGAGGGAAGGTTTGATTAAATTCGACAAAAATGTGTTGAAAATAGGGAAAAAGTGGATATAACAACACAACAACTAAACTCAATGATATTTCGCCTCATTTGTTGGCTGAAGCTTTCTCAAAATTTTATTGTACATTCTGCTTTTATACTGAAAAGGTAACTGGGTTAGAGAGGAAAGGTGGGAGGGTTTGGGTGTGTGGTATAAGAGAAATGAAAAACGTAGGAGTGGGCTTAGTTTGTGGGAATGGTATTTTTACGGGATCAGTCGGTTGACTTTGAAAAAATTTGATAGTCAGAGTGTAGGTCAGTGTGTGGTATCTGATGTCAGTTACGTTTGTGTACCGAGGCTGCATCAATTGATTTGTTGCTGGGATGCAACCAACTTTCCTCTATTTTCACCCCACCCCATTATATATATATTAAAATTTTAATCTTTAATGGGAAAATAAATAAATAATTCATCAGTCAAGACTAGTGGTTCCCCTTTGTTTATGTTGGAGTTATAGGAAATAACCTTTGGGTTTCAGTGTGTAATGGCATATCAACTTTCATGGGTTATTTAACGCCAAAGCCACCCTTCTAGATGAACAGTAGGTACTATCTAACTCATAGTTGGGAGATAAAGTGAGCTCATACCTTTCTCTAATGTATTAGTCTGAAAGTGACCTTGATAGCTTGACTGGAGTTCGAACTCGCATCACTAGGATGATGCAGTCCAGAACTATAGCCACTACAATACAGGGATTTCCTCTGGTAGATCACCGGCTCTAGAAAGAAGTATTATTAGAACTAGTACAAAATAAAAAACACCCTCCGGGCGAATGTAAAATAGATTTTTGAAACATATTGCCTAAGGGGTGGAGTAAAAAATTCAATGCCAGCGAGTTTGTCACCTAAGTAAGTAAAAATCATCAATTTCATATTAAAGATTAAAAAATAAAACAATTTGAAATGTAAAACTTTGAAATATATATTGAAATAAATTATGTATTAAAATAAAATAAACTATATATAGATATATAATACCAGTCATGTATTTATAAAACTTGTTTTAAAAAACAATGAGGACTGTCTAATGTTGCGTGTTCAAATTTTGAGTGTATTCATTCTATGTTATGACGATTTTGGGTAATGTGTCGTAAACAGTGAAGCAATTTTTGTTACAGACAAAAACCGGAAGCAAATCTCCATTATTATTATTATTATTATTATTATTATTATTATTATTATTATTATTATTATTATTATTTAAAAGGTTAAAAGATGGATACAAATAAAATCAAAAATTGCTACGTCTAAGATATATAGCACAGTCGTCAGATATCGGTTTTGGTTTCGGGGTATAGAGCACATTTCTTGAAAATAATTGTTAGATTTAATCCCAGATTCTTTTACTGTATATATATATATATATATATATATATATATATAATATATTATATATATATATATATGATGAGCCTATATATAAGTGTATATATTAGTATATATTATATATATGAGTTATATGGATATATATATAGAGGTATATGTATATATATATAATATACACATATATAAATATATATATACTATATACACATTTAAATAGACTCATCAGATATACCGACAAAGTAGCATACATTGACGCAACAACATAATCATACACATGCAGATGATATATATATATATATATATATATATTATAATATATATTATATATATACATGTGAAGTTAAATACATACATACATACACACATATAGAATATGTGTGTGTGTATATTATATATATATATATATATATATATATATATATATATATATGTATAATATAAACGGAAAATTAAATATATACATATAAGTATATATTAATATATAATTATATATATATATAATATATATATATATTATAGAATGTC
>CM042174.1:57419921-57449978 GCA_023376005.1 Doryteuthis pealeii
AAACAAATACAAAGTGCTCAATACAATGTAGAGTAAAATTCATTTATATAATGGATAAAAGTAACCTACTCGGGTTTCATCGTCTGATTCGTCAGGGTTACATCCGTTGAATTAATTGAGTTTTCGATTAATCTCAGTTGGTACAATACATGCCCGTTGGAATGGGACTTATCTTTTATCTTATCTTAGATAAGTCCCATTCCAACGGGCATGTATTGTACCAACTGATATTAATCGAAAACTCGATTAATTCAACGGATGTAACCCTGACGAATCAGACAATGAAACTCGAGTAGGTTACTTTTATGCATTATATATATATTTGGGAATAAAAGGCCTTAAATACCATGGGTATCGTGGTTATGGAACATTTCCACTCGCGAGTGGAAATGGTCCATAACCACGATACCCATGGTATTTAAGGCCTTTTATTCCCAAATAACGTTGCTCTGTTTACAATAATTAAACATTGAGCTCTCATACGGAACCTGAACTCTACAACAAACTACTGGTAGAGAATTAGGACCCACCTAGAATCACCTTGTACCAAGAAACTTGGTACCGCACCAAAGTATATATATATATATATATATATATATATATATATATATCATTTCGTTTGTAATAAAAATGCGGAGGAATGTTTCACAGTGTCTGGTAAGTGATTCGACTAGAGCCGCGAATCTTTAAGCTCGGGACTCATATAGAATTGTACAACGACGTATGAGAATCATACTATCTAATTTCTGCTCATTGAAATATATTAGTTTGAAAAGAAAACGCGTAGGAATATTACGCAGTGTCGGGTAGGTGATGCGACCAGGGCCGCGAATCTTCAGGCACGGCACTCACGTATAATTGTACGACTACGCGTGAGAATGAAGTTGCCGTCTTTGCGGTTGATTGTACGTCTGTAGAAACAAGCAAAGTCACAAGTCTCAAAGGGTCGTTTTCGAGGTGAACGCTCGACATTAATCAATTTGGCCTTTGCGAACATTTTCCTTCTTGTTCTCCTTTGTGATTTCGCACGAAACTTTTCGTATCAATCAAAATCTCAAAACGCTCGATCGCCTTACCATACGACCACGTGAAAGAGTGAGTGAGTGTGTGTGTGTGTGAGAGAGAGCGAGAGAGAGAGAGAGAGAGAGAGAGAGAGAGAGAGAGAGAGAGAGAGAGATATGGTAGAGTGAGACGGGGAGACGGAGGGATGTAGAACGAGATAGGTATCATTCATTTTCAAATGGGCATATCTATTCCTCTATTAACGCTTAACATTTGTCGATTTCAATGCCTGTTTATCCATACTTACCTGAATCAAAAGCATCTCTATAGCAACGATATCAGCCAGGTCTGTCTATCTATCTATTTATCTATCTATTCATTATCTATCCATTTATTTATCTATCTGCGCTTACAAAATGCCCCCATCCATCCATCTATCGATCTATCTATTTATCTATCTATTTATCTATCTATCAAAGACTATTCATATGTATTAATCTGTAAGCATGCATGTATCCATCTGTCTATCACTCTGTTCATTAATTATTTATCTATCTATCTATCTATCTATCTATCCATCTCTCTCTTCTCTCTCTCTCTATATATATATATATATATATATATATATATATATATATATATTATATATCTCAATGTATATATATTATATATATATATATATATATATATATTATATACATGCAGGTAGCCTGCAAATGTCTAGCCACACGAAAAGATGTTATACGTCGAAAGCGTGTCTGTGGATGTCACACACACACACAGACACACACACACACACATACACATACAGGCGCCGCGCGCGCACACACACACACAAATATATATATATATATAATATATTATATATATATATATATATATATATATATCAGTCATTCAGTCTGTCAGCTCAGGGTCTATCTATCCCTCAACCTGCTCACCTTCCTGCCTGACTATAATACCGACTTATCTATCTATCTATCTATCTATCTATATATCCAAATATATTCATTATTTATCTATCAATCTCACTCTGATTATCTTTCCATCTATCTATCTATCTATATATCAATCTATCGATCTATCTATCTATCTATTCTACTCTATTCATAATCTATCTATCACATTCTGTTGATTAACTTGTTTCTATATAAAAATAATTCACAGGATCGATTTTAATACTTTGGAGAATAAAACAATTATATTAGAGATCTATTGATCTTCAATATCATTAAATAATTATTCAATAAACCCAGTTTTGGTAAAACTAGTATGCAAATTAACCTCAATTTTGCTGGATATATAGGACACAATGCTTGATTTTAAACACATACTAACGTGGTATTTTCTGAGGCAAATTTAACTCAAATTTTTGTAGAGAGAGCCTTAATAAATAAGATTTATTCAATGTATAAATGAGTTTGACTATAAATTACTCATTCATAAACTGTAACGTAAGCAATGGCATAGTTTCGGTTACAGACAGACATATACCGCATCTCCATTATAATGAGATATATTCTGTACAAATTTAGTGAAAGTAACATCTCCATTGCAATGTAGATTGTCTTTCTCATAGACTGGTTACCGATCAAGGCTCAAGAACATAGACTACTCTAAGCAATAAGTAATATATCTCACTTTATCTCTCTCTCTCTCTCTCTCTCTCTCTCTATTTATCTCTCTCTCTCTCTCTCTCTTCGCTTCTTTCTTCTCTTCTCATTTTCTTAGGCTGTTCCTATCTTTCTTTTTTGTCGTGTTCACTTTTGTTTTATAATATTCTTTCTTTTTCTTTTTTCTTTGTCCTTTTCGTGTAATTTCCTTCACTCTTTCTTTATACTCTTCTCTCTCTCTTAGTCTATAACTCTTTCCCCTCTCTCTCTCTCTTTGTCTATAACTCTCTTCCCCCCCTCTCTCTCTCTTTGTCTATAACTCTCTTCTCTCTCTCTGTCTCTCTCTTGTATATAACTCTCTTCCCTTCTCTCTATATATCTCTCTTGTCTATAACTCTCTCTCTCTCTCTTTGTCCATTACTCTCTTCCTTTCTCTCTCTTAGTCTATAACTTTCTTCCTCTTTCTCTCACTCTTTCTATCTCACTTCTCCCTCTTTGTCTATAACTCTCTTCTCTCTCTTTGTCTATATATCTCTTCCCCTCTCTCTCTATCTCTATCTCTCTTTGTCTGTAACTCTCTCTTCTCTCTCTCTTTTTGTCTACAACTCTCTGTCTCTGTCTCTCTCTATCTATAACTCTTTTCCTCTCTCTCTCTCACTCTTTCTATCTCTCTTTCTCTCTCTGTCTTTGTCTATAACTCTCTTCTCTCTCTCTTTGTCTATAAACTCTTCTCTCTCTCTTGTCTATATCTCTCTTCTCTCTCTGTCTATATCTCTCTTCCTCTCTTTCTCTCTTTGTCTATAACTCTCTTCCCCCCCTCTCTCTCTCTGTCTATAACTCTCTTCTTTCTCTCTCTCTCTCTTTTGTCTATACCTCTCTGTCTCTGTCTCTGTCTCTCTCTGTCTATAACTCTCTTTCCTCCTCTCTCTTGTCTATAACTCTCTTCCCCTTCTCTCTCTCTCTCTCTCTTTGTCTATATCTCTCTTCTCTCTCTTTGTCTATCTCTCTTCCCCTCTTTCTCTCTTTGTCTATAACTCTCTTCTCTCTCTCTCTCTTTGGTCTATACCTCTCTGCTCTGTCTCTCTCTGTCTCTGTCTCTCTCTTGTCTATAACTTCTCTCTCTCCTCTCTCTCTTTGTCTATAACTCTCTTCCTCCCTCTACCTCTCTCTCTATATAACTCTCTCCCTCTCCCCTCCGTTTCTCTGTCCATTACTCATTTTCTTTATCGTTTCCTCTCTTTCTGTTTCTTCGACTTTTCTTTTGGTCAATAATTTTCTTCTTTTTCTTTTTCTTCTTTGTACATCTTCTTTGTTTTCTCTTCATGTCTGTCTGTCTGTCTGTCTCTCCCTTCCCATTCCTATCATCTCCTCTCATTTTCTCTATCGCTTCCTTTTCTTTTTTTTTGTCGTCTTCTCTTTTGGTCAATCTATTTTTTTTTCATTTGTCCATCTCATTAAATCTAGTTCCCCTCACTCTTTCTTCGTTTACTTCTGTCTCGATTCTTTCCTCCGGTCTGTATGTCTATTTTCTTTCTTTTTATCTTTCTTTCTTTCTTTCATTCATTCTTTGTTTCTTTGTTCTATCTTTGTTTCTATCTTTCTATTTTTCTTTCCTTCTTTCTTTCTTTCTCTCTTTCTTTTCTTTCTTTCTTTCCTTTCTTTCTTTCTCTTCTTCTTTCTTTCTCTTTCTATTTTTTTCTTTCTTCTTTCTTTCTTTCCTTCTTTCTTCTTTCTATCTTTTCTTTCTTTCTTTCTTTTCTTTCTATCTTTCTTTCCTTCTTTCTTCTCTTCTTTCTTTCTTTCTTTCTTTCTTTCTATTCTTTCCTTCTTTTTCCTTCTTCTCTTCTTTTCTTCTTCTTTCTTTCTGTTCTTTCCTTCTTTCTTCTTTCTTTTCTTTCTTTCTTTCTTCTTTCTTTCCTCTCCTTTCTTTCTTTCTTTCTTTTCTTTCCTCTTTCTTCTTTCTTTCTTTCTTTCTTTCCTTCTTTCTTTCTTTCTTTCTCTTTCTTCCTCTTCTTTCTTCTTTCTTCTTTCTTCTTTTCTTTCCTTCTTTCTTCATTTCTTTCTTTCTTTTTTCTTTTACTTTCTTTCTCTTCTTCTTCTCTTTCCTTATCTTCTTTCTTTTCTTCTTTCTTTCTTTCTTTCTTTCTTTCCTCTCTTTCTTTCGCTGTTCTTTCTTCTTTCTTTCTCTCTTCCTTCTTTCTTCATCTTTTCTTCTTCCTTCTTTCTTTCTTTCTTTCTTTCTTTCCTTCTATCTTCTTTCTTTCTTTCTTTCGCTCTTTCTTTCTTTCTTCCTTCTTTCTTTCTTTCCTTCTTTCTATTCTTAATTTCTTTTTCTTTCTTTCTATCTTTTTCTTCTTTCCTTCTTTCTTTTCTTTCCTTTCTTTCTATCTTCTTTTCTTTCTTTCTATCTTTTTTCTTTCTTTCTTCTTTCTTTCTATCTTTCTTTCTTTCTTTTTTCCTTCTTTATTTCTTTCTTTCTCTCTTTCTTTCTTTCTTTCCCAATATCTTTGAAATCAATCGGCCACTTCGATTATACATTCTTTTGATTTATAGACTGAAAATACAAAAGTAAATTCAACAATCATAAATATCGGCTCTTTAGAACAAATAAAGCGGAAACCATTTTCTTTTTTACTCTTAATGTTGGACTTGATTTGGCGCGAATTCAAAGTTAAGTCGAGTACAAATTGAAGAAGGACAACAGCCATCAATAAAACTACACGCATAAACATTTACAATACGTTTTATTTTGTACCTGAGGCAGAATGAAAAAATCTCCTCCTCTCTCTCCTTCTCTCTCTCTCTCTCTCTATATAATATATATAATATATGTAATATTTAATATTGCGAGTGCTAAAGTGCCGTATCGGTGATCCTAAGACCAGGTTGAGGATACATCATAGCGATAAAACTGTCAGTAACCCCGTGACTGACTCCAATACATTACGCTACCTTTAACTCAAATATAAAGGCTCTAACAATGATGTTTGTTTCTAACTGATTAGAAATATAGCATTCATATTATCCACAACACACACACACACCACAACACACACACCCACACACATATATAATATATATATATATATATATATATATAATATATATATATGAAAAAGTGAATGGAAATTGAATCCGATAGTATGAAATAATATTTTAGAAAAAACAAACACAATGATGTTATAATTCGCTGACAGAAATGTTTTTCTTTTGAAAAAAACAAAAAAAAACCTGGGATATCTACATCTTTCCGGAAATTAATGTGGTCTGCAGTGGCTGGGATCTTGAACTTTTTGAACTTCTTTATACATTTTTATACATACTAGCAACATAATATGCACCCTCCGGTTGCAAAGTATTTTAGTTAAATTTTATAATAGAGATACTTGATATTAAATTAGAAAGGCTAATGAAACTGAATAAGAGAATGTAATCGAAGATAAAAAGATTTTTTGAACAGAAGGGGTATAGATTGAAAAATAGAACAACTTTGAAACTAACTCTTCCATGATTTCCGTTACTCCGTCTTTCATTGGTAACTTTTTCCTAATTAAACTGTTTAGTTAAAATAGAAGTAAAGAATAATATTACAGTTATTTCTTCGTTAAGGATTTATTTTAGAGATTTATTGAAGAGATTTTTGCTCATATTCATAAGATAAAACCAAACAATTAGAAATCAATATACTAAGCAATATTTTATTAAAATCAATTTTTTAAGATCAATATGCAATTAGCCTTCCCATTCACACTGTAACCTCTATTTTGTTGTATATATAAATACAATTGCCATGTTATTAGTATGTAGATATGGTCAACGGTGTAAGTAATGTAAAACAATTTTATTAATAATTGAGGTTTTAAATAAAAAATAAAATCATGAAGAATATTGACTTTAAATAACTAAAGGAATTGTGACTTGTATAGTAATATAGTTTCGGTTACAGACAGACAAACCCACAATCTCCATTATAATAAGATTTACATGCATTTTCTTTGTGGATTATAATGCTTCTGTTTTAAAAAAAAAATTATTTTATTAATTTTAAACGGAATATGCAATTTTCAAATTAAAAAAATTCCGGCTCTGAACATGAACGTTCGTCTTTTGTACCACTTTTGTTTGTAACGGTTTACTCACACGTCTCCCATCACAAATATGTCTCTCTTGATTGAAGACCACTTTAATAAAAGGTCGAAACAGATTTCTGTCAGCGAGTTTAAACATCATGTGTTTTGTGTCTAAAATAATCTATTTATACATATATATTATACTATATATATATATATATATATATATATATATATATATATATATATATATGCCTGTCTAAATAAAAATATATCAGTGGTCTGAGAAGCTCGTGAACATACTCGCGAAGTGGCAATGGTCCATAACCACGATACCCATGGTATTTAATGCCTTTTTTATTCCCAAATATATATATATATAATAATATACTATATATATATAATACAAATATATACAATATATATATCTATATATATATATATAAATATTACAATCAATAATATATTATATTATGGATATTAATATCTCGTTACTATACTTTCGTCTGATGATTGCAGTATAACATGAAACTAATAGTAACGAGATATCAATATACATACATAATATATTATTGATTGTAAAGCTGCCTGTGCTATTTAGCATTGAGCACCTTTATATGCCAATACTTTTTTCATTTTCATTCTCTATTCCCTATATATAATATATATATATATATATATATATATATAATAGTATGAACTAAAAAGTGATAAGACCAAACAGGAATATTTCTTATATGTTATTTATTCTCAACTAGTTCGACTTTAGGTCATCATCAGGAGAAGATCTTCTTGTTTGAAGAAATTGTTTTTTTAGAGAGTTTTTTGAAAGGGAGTATTATAAAAGAATTATAGAAATTGAAATATTTTTTGTGGGTTTGACATGCTATTAAAATCCGGGTAGAGGAGTTGTGTAGTAAGTAGCAAGTCCATCTGTTCTGCTTTAAAAAAAATCATAATATATTATATATATATATAGTAATATTATATATAAATATATAATATAAACATTATATATATATATATAATATATATATACATATACTATACATATTATATATATACACATATATTTATATATAACATATTATATAATATATACATATATATAACATAACATATATAGTATACATATATATATACTATACAATATACATATATATATTATATATATACTATATATTATATATATATATCTATATATATGATAAAAGCGATGGTTCACAGAGAATAGAACATCGGGTTAATCGCCAATATCGATGGTGGATACAAATATTAACCGAATAAGTCAGGGTTATAAAGAATATAACTCTCCCCCCCCATATATATATAATATTATATATATATATATATATATATATATAATATATATAAAATATAATATTAAAAACTGATCCAAGTAATCGCTTTCCCAACTCCTAAAGTCTGACGACCAAATCTCCTCATTTGCAATAATATCACATCAGTCTTTAACGTACCCGAAATACCACGTTCCAAAGCGTCTATATTTTCCATCTCAGGTCTGGGGTTCTATGCATAGCAGATCAAGAAAAAATCGACCAGTTGATAAGAATGCCTCGTATTTGTATATGTTTGTACTACTGTTCTTTTTTAATATATTTGTTTAGCTCATTTCCTCTCTTGTGTCTTTATTGTGACGCCTAACCAGGCCACAACAATATATATGAACAAAAAGTGTGTAAATGTATGTGTGTGAGAGAAAGAGAGAGATAAAGAAATATATATATATATATATATATATATATTATATATATATATATATATAATATAGTACATGTAAATTAAACAAAAGACACATCTGTTTAACAATTTTATTTTTGATCTTTTCTAATTTTCTGGCCAACTTTTTAATGTTTGGGTGGAATTCGTGGATAAGTCCACCAAAGTTCAGTTCCCGAGTACTTTCGGCACTTCGAAGGGCCATCATTCTAACGGAAAATACACACATTCTGCACAAAGAAAAAAAATAAACAAAAACTCCAAATACTAGAAGCTTTATACATAAAACAATACAAACCATCCTTAAACAAAATTAATTTCCAATACAGTACACACATTCTAAAATGCCTATAACACCTTTTTCACCAATTCTTCTCCTTCTAACCTCCACATTAATATAATAAAAAAAAAATGGAATACATCACCCTTGATGATGGCACTTCGAAGTGCCGAAAGTACTCGGGAACTGAACTTTGGTGGACTTATCCACCAATTCCACCCAAACATTAAAAAGTTGGCCAGAAAATTAGAAAATATCAAAAATAAAATTGTTAAACAGGAGATGTGTCTTTTGTTTAATTCTTCATGTATCAATGAAAGAATGCTGCCCAAATACACACACACACACACACACACACACACATATATATATATATATATATTATATATATGAGAGAGAGAGAGAGAGAGAGAGAGAGAGAGAGAGAGAGAGAGAGAGAGAGATGGATATAAACAGACTGATATATATTGAGGTTAATATCCGATTGAAATTTTGGGTGACGCCGTGATGGAAGAATAGGTGAGGGGATTGGTATTTATTTGAAATTTTGATTTCTATTTGATTGTTTGATTAGTGCTTATGTGTAATTCATTTCTAGTACTTACTTTTCTACGGGACTTCCAATAATTATCATTTTACAATAAAACAAAAAAAACATACTTCTATCTCTTGAGCGTTCATCTTTATTAATTAAAATATTCTTTTGTAATGAAATTTTAAAGGAAATTGATTCATTAATATAAATACTCACGCATAATTAATTAGAACGAAATATTAAACAAACAGACACTTCGCCAAATCATGTTAACCCTTTTAAATGATAATTTTCGGAACTCGAGATTTTTCCGATACCAGTCTGCTGCCGAACTACCGGGTGCCGTCAGAATTGCGAACAGACAATAATATCTGGGTGTTGGCTGAATCATTCATAGGCTGATTAAGGCATTGTCATGGTTGGTTGGTTGGTTGGTTGGGTTTTATGGCTTGTCAACCCTTGGGTTATTTTAAGCCAAATACGTTTTTTTGTTCATTCTTGTTGGGTTAGTTGATTGGATTTTACGGCATGTCAACTCATTGGGTTATTCTATGTCAAATACGTTTTTTGGTTTTATTCATTCTTGTTGGGTTGGTTGGATTTTACGGCATGTCAACCCTTGGGTTATTTTATGCCGAAGACATTTTTTGTTTTATTCATTCTTGTTGGTTGGTTGGTTGGTTGGTTGGTCTTACGGCATGGCAACCCTTGAGTTATTTTATGCCAAAGACGTATTTGTTTTACTCATCTTGTTGGATGGTTGGTTGGATTTTTACGGCATGTCAACCCTTGGGTTATTTTATGCCAAATACGTTTTTGTTTTATTCATTCTTGCTGGGTATTTAATTACTGTATTGTTGGTTGATTGGTTGGTTGGATTTTACGGCATATGACATGCCGTAAAATTTATTTTATATCTTGATTTATTTTATACCGAATGCATTTTATTTTATTCATTGGTGCTGGTTACTGACTTTAACATTTTTTTAATGAATCGATTAATTAGTTTTTATTAATGTTTAATTAATTAATTAGTTTTTATTAATTTTTAATTAATTAATTAATTTTTATTAATTTTTAATTGATTAATTAAACTTTTTTAATTTTTAATTAATTCAATTTAATTTTTAGTTAATTTAATTTAATTTTTATTAATTTTTATTAATTAATTTTTATCAATTTTTTAATTAACTTTTATAATTTTTTTTTTTTTTTATTAGTGCAATTTAATTTTTAATTAAATTAATTTAATATTTATTAATTTTATTAATTGCTTTTTATTAATATATTAAAACCAAAGTAATAGAATAAAAATATAAGAGGCTGATCAACCGTTTTCAACACTCACGGCACACCCATAGAAGCTTCACGGTACACTGGTGTGCCGCGGAACACCGGTTGAAAAACTGGAGTGACCGAGAAAGTTCGTGCGAATAATAATACGTTTAACTTAAGACAATAACTTCTTTCCACAAAACACATTATATGATGGTTTGATTTTCCGGGACTAATAGAATTTTCCTCATAAAGTTAATTTTGTACATTTCAAACTTTTGAGACTTCCTTTTTGAACATAATCAGTAGACTTTCTGAAACTAAGATTAGAACACAAGAAAATAAAAGAAGAAAAAATGTAATTATGTCCACTTTTACATCCATACTAAAATAGAGGGTAAACGTTATCACCATTTGTCATCTTATACATCGAGTAAAAAGATGCAATCTGTTGGCGGATGACAAAAAAGACAAAAAAAAAACATCAAAAAGTGTAGGCATTAATCGTCAAGGTGCGGGTGGACATAATGGTTATCGTCTTGGGAATTTAATTCAGCGAGCCGGGTTCGAATCCTGGGCATTTATTTATTTAAGTCACATTCTCCATGATTTTATTTTTATTTAAACCTCAGTTATTAATAAACTTGTTTTACTTTATTAATAATGTTGACCATATCTACATACTAGATATTTACCACGTACCCCACGTGTACGGATCGGGCACTTGGCCCTATTAATGTGAGACCACCCACAAGCCGAGACTTATTGGTGGCGGGTGCAAAAAATGCGTTGATCCCGTCGCCCTGGGCACCGGGCAATAAACCTGGTCCTGCCCCTTTAAATCGAGGCGGCAGGTACTGCCTGGGGGGTAGCCGCTTGGAATCAACTCTGTTAATTGTAGCCACGGTGCAGGGCCGAAACCACTGGACCACCGCTACTGGGATCAGATTTACATTTATTTATTTGCCTCCATCCCAATTATGAGCACAGGAAACACGGTCTCGTTTTAGCGTGGGCGCACAAAAATAGCGTCTTTCCTGTCGACATTCCTCTTCAAGGGGGCGCCCCAGGCGCTGGGAAATAAACCTAGCCCTGCCCCTTTAAATCGAGGGGGCAGGAATTGTCTGGGGGGATAGTCCTCTGGGATTGACGCTATTAATTTGTAAAGATCCAGGGCCTAAACCACTGGACCCCACCCCGTTGGGCGGGTCTGCAGATATTTGCCCCATACCCCACTGTATGGGCTGGGCACAAGGCCTGGTTTTAACGAGGGCCCACCCACAAGCCGAAGCTCATGGGTGGGAAAGAACAAAAATTGCGTCGATCCCTTCGGCATTCCCCCACAAGGGCGCTCGGCAATAAACCCAGCCCTGCCCCTTTAACGTGGGCGCACAAAAATTGCGTCTTTCCCGTCGGCATTCCTCATCAAGGGCGGCGCCTCAGGCGCTGGGAGATAAAACCAGCCCTGTCCCTTTAAATCAAGGGGACAGGTATTGCCTGGGGAGATAGCTCCCTGGGATCGACGCTATTAACTTGTAACCACGGTCCAGGGTCGAAGCTACTGAACCCCCACCCTGAGGGGAGGGTGTACATGCCAATAACATGCAATTATATTTATATATACAACAAAATAGCAGTTTACAGTGTGAATGGGAAGGCTAATTTGTATATTGATATCTAAAAATTTGATTTTAATAAATATATGCTTAGTATTATTGATTTCTAATTATTTAGTTTTGTCTTAACGAATATGAGCAAAGATCTCGGGGATAATTCATTAACAAAAAGAAACAACTGTAATTTTATACTTAACTAAATAGTTAAATTAGGAAATTTAGCAATGAAAGACGGGAGTGATGGAAGAGTATGTTTCAGTTGTTCTATTTTTTATTATAAACCCTCTTTTAAAAAGATTTTATCTGTATTTTTATTTAGTTTCATGAGTCTTTCTAATTTAATATAATATTTTATGACATTAAAAGTTAAATATTTGCGCCCGGAGGATGTGTATATTTGCTAGTTTTAATGGACACCCCTTTTTGATCTCGATTAAGAAAGGACAGTTTTTCATTTGCACCGTCAATATCCGCTGTTTGTTTGGGGTAGGGGTTAGGGTTAGCGGTTAGTTTTATAATTTAAAAAAAATCTAAAAATCGTCTGTTTAAAACAACTTGATATTGACGGTGTAAATGAAAAACATGTCCTTTCTTAATCGAGATCAAAAAGGGGTGCCTAAAGGTCATATGGTCAGTTTTAATAGTTTGGATTATTGCACATATACTACAGTTTAATCGATATATAACGATTTTAATTGTTATCTTTCTGTAAAATATATACATACCCATTTGTCTTACCCATGATGCTTAAGGATAGAGCCCAGGTGGATGAGCAGTTCATGACTTGCAATTCTCCACTTTGGTCCTATCTTGGGCTAGACGGGCGGTCGGAAAGGCCCCCTGCGATCAATCGGCTGGTCACGTCAAGCCCTAGCACCTATATGATTTTCCCAACCCTATTGCCCTTATGGGCAAGCTCCGACCCCTTTTTATCGTATGGGTGTTAGAAGGCGGTGGATGCGGGTCTACATGTCCTGGGAATGACGTTAAACTCTATCTGATGGTGAGGTTCCAGTTTTGGAGGTTTGGGGAATGTGGAGCACACCTTCATCACCATTGCTCCCTGGTCCACTCTGACCCGGAGTGGTAGTACCTGTTAGGGTCCCATCTATGGGTTAAATAGAAAAATGTATTTATAAACAAATTGTATTATCCATTAAGAATTGATTTATTCCAAAACTTTATCGGCATTAAATGACCCACTGAGGTTTATATGCCGTAAAACAAAACAAACCAAACCATTTGTCTTCAGGGGCTCCTATTTACGAGTAACTGCGTTTTGCGTGTGTTTGTGTGTGCATGTCTATGTATATATGTGTGCGTTTACGTGTTTAGCTGGTTGTATTTGATTTCGTGTGTGCGCATGCGCAGATCAATCCAATGAAGCGAAACAGTATTGTGTGATATCATCGCACGATCTTCAGACATCCCCTTCGTTGGCCCGATCTTATCAATGGCTTCGATTAGAGCGAGTGCCTCGGTGCAACTCTGATCAAATTATATTGGGCTGAAGCCGTGATTTGCCTGTGCTTGGCAATGGAAGGTGTGAGAGAGCGTCGGGCGTCGTGGCGGGTGGGCGCGGGAGCGAAAAATAAGACCGGAAAAATACGGAGAAAAGAAAAGCCGACAGGGAAAAAAGTGAACGAGAGAAGAACGAAGACCAAATAATGAGAGATAAAAGTTGAATATAATTACGACAGCATTCAGGGGGGCTATTTACTTAAACTTGTGTTAATGACGAAAGATAGAGAAATAGATAACTTCTGATATATATATATTATATATATATATATATATATATATATATATATATATAGCTTCTGGATATATATATATATATATATATATATATATATATATATATAGCTTCTGGGATATATATATATATATATATATATAATATATATATATAGCTTCTGGGATATATATATATATATATATATATATATATATATATATATATATATATATATATATATAGCTTCTGGGAGATAGATAGTTAGCTTCTAAGAGATAGAATATTTATCTTCTAAGAGATAGATATTTAGCCCTGGAACATAAATATATAGTTTTTAGGCCATAGATATATAGATTCGGGAAGATAGATATTCAAATTCAGGTATATATATATATAGCTTCTGGGTGATAGATATTTAGCTTTTAGGAGATATATATGTAGCTTCTGAGAGATAGATATTTAACTTCTAAGAGATATATAGCTTCTGGGAGATCGATATATAGCTTTTAGGAGATATATATGTAGCTTCTGAGAGATAGATATTTAACTTCTAAGTGATATATAGCTTCTGGGAGATAGATATATAGCTTCTAGGAGGTAGATATATAGCTTTTGGGGTATAGATATATAGCTTCTAAGTGATAGATATTTAGCTTTTGGGAGAGATATATAGCTTCTGGGAGATTGATATATAGCTTTTGGGAGATAGATATATAGCTTCTGGGAGATAGATATTTAGCTTCTGGGAGATAGATATTTAGCTTTTGGGAGATTGATATATAGCTTCTGGGAGATTGATATATAGCTTCTGGGAGATTGATATATAGCTTTTGGTAGATAGATATATAGCTTCTGGGAGATAGATATTTAGCTTCTGGGAGATAGATATTTAGCTTCTGGGAGATAGATATATAGCTTCTGGGAGATAGATATATAGCTTCTGGGAGATTGATATATAGCTTCTGGGAGATAGATATATAGCTTCTGGGAAATAGATATATAGCTTCTGAGAGATTGATATATAGCTTTTGGGAAATAGATATATAGCTTCTGGGAGATTAGATATATAGCTTTTGGGAGATAGATATTAGCTTTGGGAGATAGATATATAGCTTCTGGGAGATAGATATTTAGCTTTTGGGAGATAGTATATAGCTTCTTAGCTTTTGGGAGATAGATATTAGCTAGCTTTGGGAGATAGATATTTAGCTTTTGGGAGATAGATATATAGCTTGGGAGATAGATATTAGCTTTTGGGAGATAGATATATAAGCTTTTGGGAGATAGATATATTAGCTTTTGGGAGATAGAATATATAGCTTTTGGGAGATAGATATATAGCTTCTGGGAGATAGATATTTAGCTTTTGGGAGATAGATATATAGCTTCTGGGAGATAGATATATAGCTTTTGGGAGATAGATATATAGCTTCTGGGAGATAGATATATAGCTTCTGGAGATAGATATATAGCTTTTGGGAAATAGATATATAGCTTCTGAGAGATGATATATAGCTTTTGGGAAATAGATATATAGCTTCTGGGAGATAGATATTAGCTTTTGGGAGATAGACATATAGCTTCTGGGAAATAGAATATATAGCTTTTGGGAGATAGATATTTAGCTTTTTAGATATATAGGGAGATAGATATATATAGATATATAGCTTTTGCTATAGCTTCTGGAGATAGACATATAGCTTCTGGGAAATAGATATATAGCTTCTGGGAGATAGATGGAGATAGATATTTAGCTTTTGGGAGATAGATATATAGCTTCTGGGAGATAGATATATAGCCTTCTGGGAGATAGATATATAGCTTTTGGGAGATAGACATATAGCTTCTGGGAGATAGATATTAAGCTTTTGGGAGATAGATATATAGCTTCTGGGAAGATAGATATATAGCTTCTGGGAGATAGATATATAGCTTTTGGGAGATAGATATATAGCTTCTGGGAGATAGATATATAGCTTTGGGAGATAGACATATAGCTTCTGGGAGATAAATATATAGCTTCTAAGTGATAGATACTTAGCTTTTGGGAGAGATATATAGCTTGTGGGAGATAGATATTTAGCTCCTGGGAGATAGATATATACCTTCTAGGCCATAGATATATAGCTTCGAGAAGATAGACATTTACTTCAGGGAGAGATATATAGCTTCTGGGGGATTTATATTTAGTTTCTGGTAGGTAGACATTTAGCTTCTAGGCCATAGATATATAGCTTCGGGAAGATAGATATTTAACTTCAGGGAGATATATATATATATATATATATATATATATATATATATATAGCTTCTGGGAGATAGATATTTACCTCCTGGAAGATAGATATATGGCTTATTGGAGATAGATATGGTTTCTGGGGGTAGATATATAGCTTCTGGGAGAGATATTTAGCTTCTGGGAGATAGATATTTAGCTTCGGGAGATAGATATTTAGATTCTGGGAGATAGATATATAGCTTCTAGCAGATAGATAGTTAGCTTCTGGGTGATAGATTATTAGCTTCTAGGAGATAGTTATTTAGCTTCTGGCACGTAAATATATAGTTTTTGGAAGATAGATATATAGCTTCTGGGTGATAGATATATAGCTTCTGGGGAGATAGATATATAGCTTCTAGGCCATAGATATATAACCTCGGGAAGATAGATATTTAACTTCAGGGAGATAGATATATAGCTTCTGGGTAATAGATATTTAGCTTTTGGGAGATTGATATATAGCTTTTAGGAGATATATATATATGTAGCCTCTGAGAGATAGATATTTAACTTCTAAGATATATATATATATATATATTTAACGACCCCTCAGCACGAGCAGGATGTGACACACGGTCAATTTCTTAAGCGGAGTTTAACAGGTTTGAATTCAGAGTTTTCCTTCTCCTAGACCGGTTGCCTAACCAATGTTAAAGAGCCTAGTCTGCCCTACTATTTACTCATAGCTGGAGGGAGAGTAGAATTCATACCTTTCCCAAGGGTATTAGCGCTAAGTGAAATGCAATTACCACGTCCAGGATTTGAACTCGGGGTGACGAGTCCATTTCCTATGACTTTAACCATTACACCACGCGCTTTCTAAGAGATATATAGCTTCTTGGTGATAGATATATAGCTTCTAGGCCATAGATATATAGCTTCTTGAAGATAGATATTTAACTTCAGGGAGATATATATATAGCTTCTGAGATGTAGGTATATAGCTTCTAGTTGATACATAGATAGATATCTTCAAGCAGTTCTAGAGGAACGTTACACACACTTAGAAAAATACCGTGTCTCTGAGTTTCACGTACATTGGGCTATACGATCGCCAGATAGATATTAGTTGTGTGTGGTAACCCTTTTTATTTATTTTTAACACTGTGTGAATATATGTATGCGTATAGCTTCGGATAGATAGATAGATAGATAGATTGATAGAGTCCTACAAGCAGTTCTAGAGTTACTTTACACATATACATTTAAAAGCATAACTTGACTCTGCGTTTCCCGCACATTAGGCAATATATTCGTCAGATAGATGTTAGGATATTTGACTCCCATCCCACTTATGAGGGCGTGGTACAAGGACATTTTTATGTGGGCCCACCCACAAGCCGAACTAATGGTAAGGTAAGGCACAAAAAATCTGCGTCGATACCGTCGGCATTCCCCCTCGAGAGGGGCGCCTCAGGCGCTGGGCTATAAATCCCAGCCCTGCCCCTTTAAATCAATGGGGCAGGTATTGCCAGGGTTGGATAACCCCCTGGGATCGACACTATTATTTACTACACCTGATCCAGCGGCCGAAGCTCACTACCCCCCCCCCCCCCCGGTTGATGTTAGTATTTTGTGGGGTTATTTCTTAATCATTTTTAAAAATGTTGTGAATATATGTATGTTTCTAGCTTCTGATATAAAACAGATAGACTAATAAATACCTAGAAGCAGTTTATAGAGAAAAAACTGTACACATAAACACTTAGAATCCTACCGTGACTCTGAGTTTCAGGCACATTGGGTTGTACGATCGTCATAGGGATGTTAGTATCTTTTCGCGTTATTTACATTTTTTACGTTAATTTTCTTAAAAGTGAATGTATTTATATTTATGACTAGCAAATAATATGGCACCCTCTAGGGTGCCCAAGTATTTAAGTTTTAATGATAATGAAATAACCGAAAAGATCTAACATCCCTATGGACGATCGTTTACACCCAATGTGCCTCTGAAACTTCAGAGTCACTGGTTTAGGCATTCTAAGTGTTTTATATGTGTACAGTTTTCTCTCATTATATCTGCTGGTCAGGTCAATATAAAAATTTATTTATTAGTCTATCTTGATTATATATCAGAAGCCAGAAAACAACATATATCACACTCAAAATTTTTAAAATGATTAAGAAATTTAAACCTCCTCACACAAAAGTTAAATACTAAGCATCAACCGGGGGGGGGGTAGGGCTAGTGAGCTTTCGCGCCCGCTGGATCAATAGTGAATGTAGTAATATTAATAGTATGTCGATCCAGGGGGTATTCCACTACCTGGTCAATCATACATCATGTCCCCAATTGATTTAAAGGGGCAGCGGCTGGGATTTATAGCCCGCGCTAGAGGCGCCCCTCTCGAGGGGGAATGCCGACGGTATCGATATATTTTTCGCAATTTTTTGTGCCTTACCACCATTTAGTTCGGCTTGGTGGGTTGGAAGAACCTCCCACACTTGGAAAATGTTTCCTCTGGCTTTGTACACGCCCTCATAATGTGGATAAGTTATTCAATATTTGGGAGTTCAAATATCCTAACATCTATTCTGACTGGGGTTAATACCCTATTGCACCTAATGCTGCGGGAAACGCAGAGTCTAAAAGTGTCCTATGACCTTATTATTATAATGTATAACTGTGTAAAGTTACTCATAGAACTGCTTTAGGACTTCTATCAATCTATCTATCTATCTAAAAATCATAGTCGAAGCTATACGGGGCCATAGCATATATTCACACAGTGTTAAAAATAAATAAAAAGGAGTTACCACACACAACTAATATCTAGTCTGGCGATCGTATAAAGCCCAATGTACACGTTGAAACTCAGCAGACACGGTTATTTGTCCTAAGTGTGTGTAACGTTCCT
Source organism: Doryteuthis pealeii (assembly GCA_023376005.1). Classification (NCBI taxonomy): domain Eukaryota; kingdom Metazoa; phylum Mollusca; class Cephalopoda; order Myopsida; family Loliginidae; genus Doryteuthis; species Doryteuthis pealeii. The sequence continues at coordinate 57,438,933 of CM042174.1, forward strand.
CTAGAACTGCTTGAAGGATAATCTTTCTATTATTCAACTAGAAGCTATTATACCTACATCTCAGAAGCTATATATATATCTCCCGAAGTTTAAATATCTATCTTCAAGAAGCTATATATCTATGGCCTAGAAAAGCCCTTATATAGTTCTATACGAAGAAGCCCTATCATACTCTTTAGAAAGCGCGTGGTGTATGTGTAAAAGTCATAGGAAATGGACTCGTCCACCCGAGTTCAAATCAACTGGGATGCGTGGTTAATTTGCATATTCACTATAAGCGCAAATAATACCCTTTGGGAAGTCATAGAATCTACTCATCTGCCTCCAGCTTAATGAAGTAAAATAGTTAGGGACAGATCATAAGGCATCTTTACATTGGTTAGCTAAATAACCTCAGGTCTAGGAGAAGTGAAAAAACTTCTGATTATTAACAACTGTTAAACTCCGCTTAGAAATTGAACCAGGTGCTGTCACATCTAAACTGCTTCGATTGACTGTAAATAGCGGGCTCGTTTATAAATAATATTTTATAAATATATATATAATATCTTAGAATCTAGAATAATGCATATCTTAATTCATGAGAGTGCTACAATTATTAATATATTCTTAAAAGCTAAATATTACAATCTCCCAAAAGCTAAAATATCTATTACCCAGAAGCTATATATCTATCTCCGGGCTGAAGTTAATAAAATATCTATCTTCCGAGGTTAGTATATCTATGGCCAGAAGCTATATATCTATTATCTCCCAGAAGCTAATATATCTATCACCCAGAAAGCTAGTGATCATCTATCTTTCCAAAAACTATACTATATTACGTGCCAGAAGCTAAAATAACTCTCCGTAGAATGAACTAATAAATCTACCACAGAAGCTAACTATTCTTAATCTGTGCCTAGAAAGCATAATAATATCCTATCTCCCAGAAATTCTAATTATATCTATCTCCCAGAGCTAAATATCTATGCTCCATATTAGCTAAAATAAAATCTCTCCCAGTAAGCTACCTAAGTATATCTACCCCACCACTATCTATCTGAAACCAATAAGCCATGTATATCTAAAACTTTCCATGGAGGTAAATATTCTATCTCCCAGAGCTATATATAAATTATATCTAATCTATATTTAAGTAATTATATAATATATATATATACTCCCTGAAGTTAAATATTGCAAATAATCTTCCGAAGCTAATATATCTATGGCCTAGAAGCTAAATGTTTAACCTACCAGAAACCTCAAATATAAATCCAGCCCAGATAATGCCTATTATCTCTCCCTGACAGTAGAATGTCGGTATCTTCTCGAAGCTAATATATCTATGGCCTAGAAGGTACTTAATATCTATCTCCCAAGGAGCTAAAAATATCTTCATCTCCAACAAGCTATATATACTCTCCCAAAATGCTAAGTAAATCTAATCAACTTAGAAGGCTATATATTTATCTCCAGAAGCATATAATGTCTTATCTCCCAAAAGCTATATATTATCTCCGCCAAGAAATGCTCTCTTATATAATTCTATCTCCCAAATAAAGCGTAATATATTCTATCTCCCAGAAAGCTATATATCTATCCCCAAGAAGCATATATATCTTACCCCAAAGCTAAAATATCTATCTCCAGAAGCATAAGCATATATGTCATATCTTTCCCAAAAGCTATAATATCATAATCTCAGAAAGCCATATATATCTCATCATCCCAAAAAGCTATACTATTCTATCTACCACGAAGCTAAATAACTCTATCTCCCAAGAAGCCTATATATCTATACTCCAAAAGCATAAATATCTATACTCCGGCAGAAGCAATACTATATCTATTTCCAGAAGCATATATGATCTAATACTCACCAAGAAGCTATATAATCATAGATTACTCCCAAAAGCTAAATCTGATCTACTCTCCCAAAAGCCTATTATAATCTATACTCCAGAAGCTATATAATCTAACTCTCCCAAAAGCTAAATATCTATCTCCCAAAAAGCTAATATCTATTTTCCCAAGAAGCTATATGTCTATCTCCAAAAGCTATATATCTTATCTCCAGAGCTATATAATCTATTTCCCAAAAGCTATATATCAATCTCTCAGAAGCTATATATACTATTCCCAAAAGCAATATATATCAGATCTCCAGAAAGCTATATATCTAATCTCCCAGAGCTATATATCTTCTCCCAAAAGCTAATGATATCTATCTCCCAGAAGCATAATATATCTTCATCCCAAAAAGCTAAATATCTATCTCCCAAGAAGCTATATATACTATTCTACGGCCAAAAGCGTACTATAATCTACCCTTCTCCCAAAGCACTATATTATCTAATTATCCTATACAAAAGCCTATACTATCTATCCTTCCAAAAGCTAAATATCTATATATCTCCCAGAAGCTATATATCTATACTCCCAAAAAGCTTAAATATCTATCTCCAAAAGCTAAATAATCGTACTCCCAGAGCTATAATATCTATTCTCCCAAAAGCCCTTAATATTAATATTCTAATTCCTAGGTATAGTTTGAGTCTATCTCCCAGAGCTAATTTATCTATCTCCCAAAAAGCTAAATATTCTATCTCCCAGAAGCATATAATATCTATCATCCCAAAAGCTTTATAATAATCTAATCTCCCAAAATCTATATATCTAATCTCACCAGAAGCGGTGGATATATCTATTTCAAAAAAGCCTCTAATATATCAATCTCTCAGTTAAGTATATATCTATTCTTCCAGAAGTTTATATATCATATCTCCCAAAAGCTAATATATCAAATCTCCAGTTAAAGCTATTATAAAATATATCTATCTTCCCAGAAGCATATATTTATCTTATCTCCAGGTCTAAAATCTATCTCGGCGCAGAAGCTAAATATATCTATTCCAGATTTTATATATCTAGGTCTACCAAAGCATATATATCTAATCATCCCAGGAGCTATATATCAATCTCCAAGAAGATAGTATCAAAATCTCCCAAAAGTAAAAATAATCTATCTCCCAGAACTAAAAACTTTCTGGAAATCTGGCCCAGAAGCTATAATAAATATCTATTCCAAAAGCTAATATAAAGTCAAATACTCTCCAGAATAAAAGCTATATATCCTCCCCTAAAGCTAAATATCTTAATACACTATAGTAGTACTTAGAATAATATCATATACCCAAAAGCATCATTATGGCTACCTCCTAGAAGCTATATATCGTATCCCCAGAAGCTAATATCAATCAACATTAGAAGTTAAATCATCTATCTCTCAGAAGCTACATATAATATCTCCAAAAGCTAGTATATCGATCTCCCAGAAGCTAATATATCTCTTAGAAGTAAATATACTAGCTCATTTCAGAAGCAATACATAATATATTCTCTCCATAAAAGCCCTAAATTAATCTATTCACCCAGAAGCATAACTAAATACTTATATACACTGAATTTGAATATTCTATCTTTCCGAATCTTAAATAAATCTATGGCCTTAAAAACTTATATATTTATGTTCCAGGGCCTAATATCTATCTCTTAGAAGATAAATATCTTTATCTCTTAAAAGAAGCTAACTACTCAATCTCCAAAGAAGCTATAATATTATATATAGATATAGTATATATATATTATATATATATATTTATAATAATATAGATATTCCAGAAGCTATATTAATATATAATATCTATTAGGTATATATATATATTAATATCCCAGAAGCTATATTATATATATATATATATATAGTTATATAATATATATATATATCCCAGAAAGCTATAATATATTATATATATATATATATATATAATATATATATATATCAAAGTTATCTAGTTTCTCTATCTTTATCGTCATTTAACACAAGTTTAAGATTAAATAGCCCCCAAACTGAATGCTGTCCGATAAATTATATAATACAACTGTATATATCTCATCATATTGCATCTTCGTTATTCTCTCGTTTCACTATTTTTCCCTGTCAGGACTTTTCTTTCTCGTATTTTTCCCGGCTCTTATTTTCGACTTCCCGCGCCCACCCTCCACGACAAAAACGCCCGACGCTCTCTCAAACACCATTCCCATTTGCCAAGACACAGAGCAATCACGGCTTCAGCCCAATATAATATTGATTTCAGGAGATTGCCACCGAGGCACTCGCTGCCTCATAAATCGAAAGCCATTATTAAGATCGGATGGCCAAACGAAGCAGGGATGTATGTCTGAAGAAATCGTTGACGAAATGGGATATCACACAATTACTGTATCCCGCATTAACATTAGAGATTGATCTGCGCATCGCGGCAACACCGAAAATCAAATACAACCAGCTAAAAAATAAAACAACGGACGGGATTTTATAAAAACGGAACCCCCAACAAAATAATATTCAGAGACATGCACACACAAACACACGCATAAACAGCAGTTACTACGATAAAATAGGAGCCAACTGAAGACAAATGGTTTTGGTTTGTTTGTTTTACGGGCATTATAAACCTCATGCTGAGGTCATTTAATGTCCGAATAAAGTATTGGAAATAAAATCAATTCTTAATGGATGAATAAATCAAATTTGTTAATAAAATACACTTTTTCTATCAAAATAACCCACACTCTAAGAAATGGCACGCCTAAGACAGGTACATACCCACTCCGGTTGATAGTCAGATAAAAAGTTGGACCAGGAGCATGGTGCACTTAGTAAATGATTAGCGTGTGCTCCCAACAAATTCCCCAAATCCCCGCGGAGACCAACTGGAACTATCACCAATACAAGATAGAGTTTTCTAACGTCAATTCCAAGGACATGTAATACCCGAGCGCATCTCCAACGCTTCTTACTAACAAAATCTCCCATACTGATTAAAGAGAGCGAAGTCGGAGCTAATGCCCATAAGGGCAATAGGGTTGGGAAAATTAGTCATATAGGTGCTAGGAGGTGACGTTAGACCAGCCGATTGATCGCAGGGGGCCTTTCCGACCGCCCGTCTAGACAACCAGAGGAGTGAGGAACCAAAGTCGGAGAATTGCAAGTCATGAACTGCTCAAATCCACCTGGGCTCTATCCTATAAGCATCAATGGAGTTAAGACAAATGGAGGTATAATTTAGTACTATATTTCTAATACAGAAAAGATAACAATTAAAATCGATATAATATAATCGATTTAAACATCTCGTTTAGCTATATGCTGGCAAATAATCCAAAACATATTAACAACTGACCAATATGAACCATATTAGGCACCACGCCTTTTTGATCTCGATTAGGAAAAGGACATGTTATTGATCATTTAACACCGTCAATAAAAAATCAAGTCTGTTTTTAAACAGACGATTTTTAGAATTTTTTAAATATAAAAACTTAACGCATAACACCTAACCCCACCCCAAACAAACAGCGGATAATTGACGCGTGCAAAATGAAAAACAATGTCCTTTCTTAAATCGCAGATCAAAAAGGGCGTGATCCATTAAAAACTAAGCAAATATACACATCCTCCGGAGACGCAAAATATTTAACTTTCAATGGGTCATAAAAATATATATATTAAATTAGAAAGACATCAAATGAAACTAAATAAAAAATACAGCCAGTAAAACTATTTTAAAAGAGCGGATTTATAAATAAAAAAATAGAACAACTCGCAAACATAAACTTCTTCACATCACTCCCGTACTATTCAATATGCTATCCTAATTTAACATATTTTAGTTAAGTATAAAATACAGTTGTCTTCTTTTTGTTAATGAATTAATCCCTCGCAGATCTTATTGCCTTCATATTCGGGTTAAGACAAAAACTAAAATATAGAAATCAATAATACTAAGCATATAAATTATTAAAACTCAAATTATATATAGATATCAAAAAAAAATATACAATATAAGACACAATAAATAACCCATTCCCTAGAATAAAAACATACAAAAATAATATAGTACTAGATATTATAAAAATAATAAATATGACCAATAGTTAAAATTAGAGCATAATGTAGAACACCACATCCCCATCAGAGGTGGGGGCCCAGGGAGATTCCAGTATACGAAACCTGGACCCCACGTGGATTAACAAGAATTAAAATAAGCCTGTCCCCTCGCAATTCCCCAGGGAGCCTAATTCTCAACCTAACAAGGAACAAATAACCTTGAAGTCACCAATTAGATATATAAAAGGGGACAGGCATGGTTTTACATCCACAGAACGAACAACATAGAGAAAAGCGAACGGCAGAACCCTTGTGAGGAAATAAGATCCGACGGGAAAGTAGCAATTTATCCTGGTGCGCCCAAATCGATTAAAGTGAGGCGAGTTCCATAGAAAGGTTTAAGTTAAGAACCGAAATCAGCACACTATATGGGAATGATAGCCAGAAGGGAATTCCGAAACCGCAATTTTTATGATTCATTATACCCAATTCCAATGAGCTTACGGTGACTATGTAGGATTGAATGGTGAACCCATCCGTTAAAACCAGCGCTTTGAAGCCCAGCCATTTACAGATTGAGATGGAAGATATGGGGCCAAAATATGCAGACCCGCAAGGGAAATATTTTGATGGTGGGGGAGTCCAGTAGAGTAATAGAGCCCTGAAAGATCTTATACAAAATTAAATTAGCGTACCAAATTACCCAGAGGACTATCCCCCAACAGACATTCCTGCCCCGAACATCGATTTAAAGGGGCAGGACTAGGATTTAATTCTCCGGAGGCGCCAGAAGGGCCAGCAACCCCAATGCAAGGAGTAATGTCGAACAGGAAGACGCTATTTTATATGTGCGCACCACGCTTAAAAACCGGGAGACCAAATCATAAACTGTTTCCTGTTGCTCGGGATAAATTGGGATGGAGGCAATAAATAATGTAAATCTGATCCCAGTAAGCGAGTGGATTCCAGTGGGTTATCGGCCCTGCACCGCTGGCTAACAATTAACAGAGGATAGAAAATTCCCAAGCGGCTACCCCCACGAGCAAAGTACCTGCACGCCTCGATTAAAAGGTGAGCAAGAGACCAGGGTTAATTTAGCAACACGGAAAAGACCCAGGGCGACAAGAGAGACCCAATACCGATCTATTATTTTTGCACCCAGCAAACCAATAAGTTCTCGGACTATGTGGTAATGGTCTCAAAAATATAAATAAGAGAGGCCAAAGTGCCCGATCCGTACACGTGGTGGTACAGTGGTAAATATCATAAGTATGTAGAAAATAGATGTCAACATAATTAAATATAAGAATAATAACAGATATTAATAATAATCTGAGGATAATAATAAATTAAAAATAAATAATGAGTGAAGAATGTGACGTTAAAATAAAAAATAAAAATAATGCCAGAGAATTCGAAAGAACCCGGTCCGGCTAGGAATTAAATTCCCGACGTAATAAAATACCACAATCTTGCTCACCACCAACTGCACAACTTGACGAGGTATATAATGACCTACACATTTTCTAGAATGTTTTTTTATTGATCTTATTTATGATGCATACCGCCCGATATCTAATTTATTACATCCATAGAATAACATACGATAGAACAAATGAATAGGTCTGGTAGTATAACGTTTACGCTTCATCGTAATTTATAAGTAATATCTCTGTGGTGTCGATGATAAAATGGTGGAATACATAAATTACATTTATATTCATTCTATATTATTATCTTGTGTTCTAAATTAGTTTAGAAGTACTAACTGCATATCATGTTCAACAATACAAGAAGAAAAGTCCTCCAAAAGTGACTTATGAAATGTACAAAAATTAACATAATGAGGAAAAATTCATAGTACCCGGAAAATCAAACCCTACATCATAATGTGTTTTGTGACCGTTAAAGAATTAGTTTAAAGTGTCTTTAAGTTAAACGTATTAATAAATTCGCACGAAATTTCTCATATTGGTCACTCCTCAGTATGCTTTGTCTCGCGTGTTCCGCGGCACATCCAGTGAGCTGCTACCGTTGAATGCTTCTTCATTGGTAAGGTGATGCTCCTAGAATGAAGTGTTTGGAGGGGAAACATTCGGATTTGATCAGCCTTCTTATATTCTTTTTCTATTTACTTATGGTTTTAATATATTTTAATAACAAAAGCAATTAATAAAATTATAAATATTAAAATTAATTTAATAAAATTTAAATTCGCAACTAATAAACAAATAAAAAAAATTATAATGAGGGAAAGTTAATTATACTTAACAGAAATTGATATAAAATACATCTTAATAAATATTAATAAAAATTAAATCTAAATAACTAAAATTAAAAGTGAATCTAATTTAAAAATTTAATAAAAAGTTATAACTTAATCGAACTTAAAAATTAATAAAAATTAATTAATTAATTAAAAATTAATAAAAACTAATTAATTACATTACACATTATACAAGAACTTTGAATTAATCGCATTCATTCAAAAAAATGTATAAAGGGTCAGTAACCGAGCACCAATGAATAAAATAAAATGCCACTTCCCGGTATAAAATAAATCAACATATAAAATAAATTTTTACGCATGTCATTAATGCCGTAAAATCCAACCAACCAATCAACCCAACAATACAGAACTTAAGATACCAGCAGGAAATGAATAAAAACCAAAAAACGATATCTTGGCCATAAAATAACCCAAGCGCGGTTGACATCGCCGTAAAATGGCGCAACCAAAAACCAATCACAACAAGAATGAGGTAAAACCAAAATACGTCTTTTGCATAAAATAACTCACAGGGTGCCATTGCCGTCAAGGAACCAACCAACCAACCAACCAACCAACAGAATGAATAAAACAAAAAATGTCTTCGCATAAAATAACCCAAGGGTTGACATGCCGTGACAAATCCCAACCCCAACCCAACAAGAAGAATAAAACCAAAAAAAACGTATTTGACAAGAATAAAACCCAATGACGTTGAACATGCCCGGTAAAAATCCCAATCAACTAACCCAACAAGAATGAACAAAAAATACGGTATTTGGCTTAAAATAACCCAAGGGTTACAAAGCCATAAAACCCAACCCAACCAACCAACCAACCATGACAATCGCCTTAATCAGCCTATGAATGATTCAGCCAACACCCAGATATTATTGTCTGACTTCGCAATTCTGACGGCACCCGGTAAGTCGGCACGCAGCAAACAGATGGTATCCGGAAAAAATCTTCGACGCTTCCGAAAAAATTCATCATTTAAAGGTTAACATGATTTGGCGAAGTGTCTGTTTGTTTAATATTTCGTTCTAATATTACACTTACTGCGTGAGTATTTATATTAATGACATCAATTTCCTTTAAAAATTTCATACAACAAGAACTAATTTTTAATAATAAAGGAGATAAGGCTGCTCAAGAGATAGAAAGTTATGTTTTTTATTTCTTATTGTAAAATGAAATATTGGAAGCTCCCGTAGAAAAGTACAAGTTACTAGAAATGGAATTACACATTAAGCACTAATACAAACAATCAAATAAAATCCAAAATTTTCAAATCAATACCAATCCCCTCACTCTATTCTTCCATCACCCGGCGTTCAGCCCAAACAATTTCAATCGGATATAACCTCAATAAATCGTCGTGTTATATCCATCTCGCTCTCTTCTCTCTCTCTCTTCAATCCTCTCTGGCTCTCCTCTCTCACGTGCATATATATATATATATATATATATATATGTGTGTGTGGTGTGTAGTGTGTTGTGTGGTGTATTTGCGGCAGCATTCTTTCATTGATACATGAAGAATTTAAACAAAAGACACATCTCCTGTTTAACATTTTATTTTTTGATATTTTCTAATTTTCTGCGCCACTTTTAATAATGTTTGGGTGGAATTGGTTGGATAAGTCCACCAAAGTTCAGTTCCCCGAGTACTTTCGGCACTTCGAAGTTGCCATCATCAAGGGTGATGTAATCATTTTTTTTTTTTATTATGAAATGAATGTGGAGAGTTAGAAGTAAAAGAGAAAGACATTGGTGAAAAAGGTGCTTATAGGCATTTTTTAGAATGTGGCGTACTGTATGCGAAATTAATTTTGTTAAGGGATTGGTTTTGTATGTTTATGTATAAAAGCTTCTTAGTTATTTGGAGTTTTTGTTTTTATTTTTTTCTTTGTGCCTAGAATGTGTGTATTGTTTCCCTGTTAGAATATGGCCCTTCAAGTGCCGGAAAGTACTCGGGGAACTGAACTTTGGTGGACTTATCCGGACGGATGTTCTCACTCGCGCAAACAATTAAACCAGAAAGTGGCTCAGAAAATTTAAGAAAAGATCAAAAATAAAAATTGTTAAACAGATGTGAATGTCTTTTGTTTAATTCCCTACAAGTGTAAATATATATAGGGTTATATATATATATTAATAGATATAAAGCTCGAATAAATAGTGTAATCCTATATATATACGTATACTATACTTATGTCCTTTGATATATAATCCTTTTTCTCTCTCTCTTTTCTTCTACACTCAAGACATACATTACATCACTTTGTATCCCATATATATTAATGTTGTGGCCTGGTTAGGGCGTCACAATATAGTAACCATAAGAGACAGTGAAATGATAGCTAACAATAAATCATAATATATTAAAATAAAGAATCATTGTAGTACTAAACATATACAATTACGAGGCATACTTATCATCATCTGGTCGACTTTTCCTGTCGTTTTTGGGAGTGTTAATATATGAGCATTAAGATTTCACAAGACACTGAGGTTGTGGATCCGTAATTTAGACGCTTTGCGAACTGGTATTGACTACTCAAAGTATCAAACTTTATGTCGCAGTCCTAACCTAACCTCTAATTAAGTCCTAGAGCCTAGCCCATGCGAGCTCTCCAAGGTCGCACCAAGTAGGAACTGGCTACCAGGGTAGTGGTTCGTGTGGTATTTGGCGGGGTGCGAAGTTAAAGACTTGATGTGATATTATTTGCAAATGCAGGAGATTTTTGTTCGTCAGACTTTAAGAAGAATGCTTCGGGGAAGTCTCTTATTACTTGGATCAGTATTTTTTAATGGATAAATATAATTAATATCCTAT
>CM042174.1:57450078-57475078 GCA_023376005.1 Doryteuthis pealeii
CACGAGAAGATCTCGGATAGATAGATAGATAGATAGATTGATAGAGTCCTACAAGCAGTTCTAGAGTTACTTTACACATATACATTTAAAAGCATAACTTGACTCTGCGTTTCCCGCCATTAGGCAATATATTCGTCAGATTAGGATGTTAGGATATTTTGGACTCCCATCCCATTTATGAGGGGGTGGGTACAAAGGACATTTTTTTTATGTGGGGCCAACCACAACCCCCCGAACTAATGGGTGGTAGGCCACAAAAAAATGCCCCGTCGATACCGTCGCATTCCCCTCGAGAGGGGGCGCCCTCAGGCGCTGGGCTATAAATCCCAGCCCTGCCCCTTTAAATCAATGGGGGCAGGTATTTGCCAGGGGTGGATAACCCCCTGGGATCGACACTATTAATTTACTACACCTGATAATCCAGCGGCCGAAGCTCACTAGCCCCCCCCCCCCCGGTTGATGTTAGTATTTTGTGGGGTTATTTCTTAATCATTTTTAAAAATGTGTGAATATATGTATGTTTCTAGCTTCTGATATATAAACAGATAGACTAATAAATACCTAGAAGCAGTTATAGAGAAACTGTACACATAAACACTTAGAATCCTACCGTGACTCTGAGTTTCAGGCACATTGGGTTGTACGATCGTCATAGGGATGTTAGTATCTTTTCGGTTATTTACATTTTTGTTAATTTCTTAAAAAGTGAATGTATTTATATATGTACTAGCAAATATATGCACCCTCTGGGTGCAAGTATTTAAGTTTTAATGTAATGAAATATCGTATTAAATTAGAAAATCTAATAAGAAGGCAGATAAAAAGATATGTAACAGAGTAGGGGTATAATAGAAAAATAGAAATGAAACTTACTCTTCCATCACTCCCGTCTTTCATTGCTGAATTTTACTTATTTAACTATTTAGTTAAATTAGGAAATAAAGAATAAAATGACAGTTATTTTTTCTGTTAATGGATTTCATTTAAGATTCATTGAAGAGATTTTTGCTTATATTCATTAAAATAAAACCAAACAATTAGAAATCAATAATACTAAGCACATATTTAATAAAATCACATTTTTAATATCAATATGCAAATTAGCCTTCCCATTCACACAGTAAACCGCTAGTTTTTGTATATATAAATACAATTGCATGTTATTTGTATGTAGATATGGACAACACTAATAAAAAGGTGGAGCAATTTTATTAATAATTGAGGTTTAAATATAAATAAAATCATGGAGAATGTGATGTAAATAACGAAGGGAATTGTGACTTGAGTAGAAATATAGTTTAGGTTACAGACAGAAAAACACACAATCTCCATTATAATAAGATGTATTTATCAGCCTCTCAGCATGTGTAGGATGTGGCACAAGGACATTTTTTAAGAGAAGTTTTGAGATAAACCGACCCCATTAATATATAAATAAGAAATAAAAATATTGCTGTGTCCTTAAAAGGGATACAATCAGACAAGTTTGAGTGGAGGAACCAGTGAACACGTTTGTAGATTTAAGATAGAGTGCTTTATTGCAAAGAGATACAATCAAACAGACAAGGAATAGTGAGGTACGCTACTAATCCTCAAAGCCAGCCCAGCATAATGCCGTGCTCATTATATACAGGGTCTCCCAAAATAATGTATACACTCTTTGAAAAAAATGTCTATTCTTTCCCTTGTATCAATCATATTTACAAATCAAAATGAATTGAATAAGTTATAATGATCCAAAGAGTGTATACATTATTTTGGGACACCCTGTAAGTAGTCAGACCACGTGGCTCAGAGAGAGAGAGAGAGAGAGAGAGAGAGAGAAAGAGAGAGAGAGAGAGATTCCATTACAACAAATATACAATTAGAACATTTCCAGCAGGGAAAATTTGGCTCAGGACCGCCCTCGGAGGCGTCAGGCTCTCCATAGAAGACTGTTCACGTCTGAAGTCACCCTGGTGCAACAGCATGAAGCTAAGAGGTTCCAGAAGAAAGCAGCGGAAACAAAGCACCGGTACATCAACATCTTCAGGGACAGCCTTCACTTGCGACATCTGTGGTCGAGAATGTTTTTCAAACATTGGACTTCACAGTCACAGGAGTCGCTGTAACTTCAGGGACATAAAAACTATATGATAGTCTTCCGAGACTGAAATGCCAATATAATTAGCGCAACACCATGAAGCTAAGAGGTCCAGAAGAAAGCAGTGGCAACAAGACACCGGCACATCAACATCTTCAGGGACAGCCTCAACATTCGACATCTGGGGTCGAGAATGTTTTTTCAAACATTGGACTTCACAGTTACAGAAGTGGCTGTAACTTCAGGGGCACAACAGCTATATCATAGTCTTCCGAGACTGAAATGCCAATATAATTAGAAAACAAACACAATACTACGAAATGTTTTTCCATGTCTGAATTAATAAGCTCCGGCCCACGCCGGGGTTCCAGTGGCTTCGGCCCTGGATCTTTACGAGTTAATAGCGTCGATCCCAGGGCGTCATCCCCCCAGGCAACACCTGCCCCCTTGATTTAAAGGGCAGGGCAGGGTTTATTGCCCAGTGCCTGAGGCGCCCCCTTGAGGGGGAATACCGACGGGATCGACGCAATTTTTCAACCGCCACCCCATGAGTCTCGGCTTGTGGGAGCTCCCACATAAATAGGGCCTTGTGCCTGACCCGTACAAGTGGGGTACGTGGAAAATATCATGTCTGAATTAATGGACGTCAACTTGTTACTCGACTTTATATGTTAAACCCGGTGTGTAAATAATTTATACCATATACTATGTAAACATTTATTTCTTAATTATACTAGCAAATATATGCACCCTCCGGGTGCAAGTATTTAAGTTTTGATATAATAAAATATCATATTAAATCAGAAAGGCTAACAAAACTCAAAAGAATGCAGATAAAAAGATTAGTAACAGAGGGGGTATGATTGAAAGATAGAACAACTTTGAAACTAACTATTCCATCATTTTCCATTACTCCCCTCTTTCATTGGTAAATTTTCCTAATTTAACTATTTAGTTAAAATAGGAAGTAAAGGATAATATTACAGTTATTTCTTCTTGTAAATAAATTTCTTTTAAGATTTATCCACGAGATTTTTGTTTATATTTCTTAAGATAAAACCAAACAATTAGAAATCAACAATACCAAGCACATATTTATTAAAATAAAATTTTAAATATCAATATGCAAATTAGCCTTCTCGTTCAAACTGTAAACCGCTATTTTGTTGTATATATAAATACAATTGTATGTTATTAGTACGTAGATATGGTCAACAGTATTAATAATGTAGAACAATTTTTATTAATAACTGAAGGTTTATGAAATCATGGAGAATTTGACGTAAATAATTAAGGGAATTGTGACTTGAGTAGTAATATAGTTTCGGTTACAGACAGAAAAACACACAATCTCCATTATAATAAGATATAACGCGCATCGCTGGAATTTAAACATACTAATGATATGGGCTGTTTTGAAGAGACCTAAATAGACATTGGGCCGGGTTAGCTCAATCAGTAGAGCGTTCGGCTAGAAACCACAAGGTTCCTAGTTCGATACCCGCCCTCGCCACCTCAGCGAATGATTAGCACAGGGATCTGTGCGGTAAAGTAAGGAGCTGATGGTAGGTGTGGCGCTCCATCTCAGACGTTAAAAAACAATCTCCTTGGTCTAGCGCTATTGAAAAGAGGATAGACTCCCTCGCTGACTGGCTGATACCGACTTTAGGCCTCCCCGACGACTTTACTTTACTAAATAAGATGTTAAGATTAAATAATGACTAATAACCATTGAGAACATAACGAAAAATAACTAAGAGGATTCTGACATTGGTGGTGACGTTCCAGTTACAGACAGCACAATCTCTATTATAAGATACTAGCAAATATATGCACCCTCCGGGTGCAAGTATTTAAGTTTTAATGTAATAAAATATTATATTAAATTAGAAATGCTAATAAAACTAAATAAGAATGCAGATAAAAAGATTTGAAACAGAGGTGGGTATAATCGAAAAATAGAACAACTGAAACTTACTCTTCCATCACTCTCGTCTTTCATTGTTATTTTTTCTAATTTAAGTATTTAGTGAAAAGAGGAAGTAAAGAATAAAATGACAGTTATTTTATCTTGTTAATGGATTTCATTTAAGATTTATTGAAGAGATTTTTGCTTATATTCAATAAAATAAAACCAAACAATTAGAAATCAATAATACTAAGCACATATTTATCAAAATCACATTTTTAATATCAATATGCAAATTAGCCTTCCCGTTCACACTGTAAACCGCTATTTTGTTGTATATATAAATATAATTGCATGTTGTTAGTATGTTGATACGGTTAACAGTATTAATAATGTAAAACAATTTTATTAATGATTGAGGTTTAAGTAAAAATAAAATCATTGAGAATGTGATATCAATAACTAAGGGAATTATGACTTGAGTAGTGATATAGTTTCGGTTACAGACAGAAAAACACACAATCTCGATTATAATAAGATATTAATTTTGAATAAGTATTTACCCAAAACCCATTGCTACGGGGAGGATGTGACATGATCAGTTTTTTAGTTCAGTCAGTAGAGAATCTACCTAGGAGGCACAAGGTTCTGGGTTTGATACCGGCCCTCATCAACTCGGTGAATGTGTAGCACAACTTGGGCAATCTGATCTGTGTGGTAAAGCTGGGAAGCTGACGGTAGGTGTGGCGCTAATTTGACATCAATATATTCAAATATGCTGCTCTTTTATCGTGCTATACTTTGAACACTTTCAATATGGTGTTTATTGTTTCGGATTTTTCAGCTGGTGAGCAAATCAGTAGCCACGGTGTTTTCAGCAGCATTTTCCCTAGGAGGCAGAAAGTTCTGGGTTTGATACTGGCCCTCAACTCGGTGAATGTGTAGCACAACTTGGGCAATCTGATCTGTGTAGTAACTGGGAAGCTGACGGTAGGTGTGGCGCTAATTTGACATCAATATATTCAAATATGCTGCTCTTTTATCGTGATATACTTTGAACGCTTTCAATATGGTGTTTATTGTTTCGGATTTTTCAGCTGGTGAGCAAATCAGTAACCACAGTGTTTTCAGCAGCATTTTCCCTAGGAGGCACAAGGTTCTGGGTTTGATACTGGCCCTCGTCAACTCGGTGAATGTGTAGCACAACTTGGGCAAACTGATCTGTGTGGTAAAGTTGGGAAGCTGACGATAGGTGTGGCGCTAATTTGACATCAATATATTCAAATATGCTGCACTTTTATCGTGCTATACTTTGAACACTTTCAATATGGTGTTTATTGTTTCGGATTTTTCAGCTGGTGAGCAAATCAGTAGCCACGGTGTTTTCAGCAGCATTTTCCCTAGGAGGCACAAGGTTCTGGATTTGATACTGGCCCTCGTCAACTCGGTGAATGTGTAGCACAACTTGGGCAATCTGATCTGTGTGGTAAAGTTGGGAAGCTGACGGTAGGTGTAGCGCTAATTTGACATCAATATATTCAAATATGGTGCTCTTTTATCGTGCTATACTTTGAACACTTTCAATATGGTGTTTATTGTTTCGGATTTTTCAGCTGGTGAGCAAATCAGTAACCACAGTGTTTTCAGCAGCATTTCCCTTTCGCATATGAATGCGTAATATCAGAATAGACACGAGATCCGAAAATATTGTTTCCGTGATTGAATTATTAGACATTCAGTGTAAGTTGTATTACGAAAGAAGTCGGACGGTCGGCAGCACGAAGGTCTCAAATGATCTGTGAATTGTGCAAGAAACGCAACGAATCAAAAAGGCAGTGACGTGGAAGTCTAGTCAAACATACAATGGACCTCTTCTCTGAAAGGTGGTCCGTTTTGACCTTTGACTAAGCAATGAATTGTATTTGGCGGATTTGTTTCCAACTGAACACTTTCTTAATTACGGGCTTTTGGGTCAAGTCTGTAGAATTTCACAAGGAAATTGATAATGGGCATCAGACCGTAAATGGACACGCGATCATAAGGAGATATGAAAGCAAGTATAAAGTGATTGATGTATATATATATATAATATATATATATTATATATATATATATATATATATGGAGTATAATCCATTACATACATAAACACACACACACACACACACATATATATGTATATAAACGTATATATGAACGTATATATAATATATGTATATATATATATATATATATATATATACGTATATATACGTCATATATATATATATGAACGCGTGTACACACCACACACACACACACACACACACACATATATATATATATATATATATATATATAGATAGATAGATAGATAGATAGATAGATAGATGTGTGTGCGTGTGCGTGTGTATATATCCCTGCAATTATAAATAGCTTAATAATCGGTTATGGACAAAATTATATATATATATATATAATTTTGTCCATAACCGATTATTAAGCTATTTATAATTGCAGGGATATATACACACGCTCACGCACACTAATCTATCTATCTATCTATCTATCTATCTATCTATATATATATATATATATGTGTGTGTGTGTGTGTGTGTGTGTGTGTGTGTGTATGTACACGCGTTCATATACATATATATATACACAATATATATAATATATATATATATATATATTATACAATATATACACACACACACACACATATATATATATATATATATATATATGAGGTAGGTAAAAGGATAGTGAACAAGAAATGATAACTCAAAACAAATCTAAGAGTTGAAATATTTCGTACGATTATATATATATATATGTATATATGTGTGTGTGTGTGTATGTGAGTGTGTGTGTGTGTGTGTGTGTGTGTGTGTGTGCGAGTATGTTTGTTTATGTGTCTGTTGGATAATGTTGAATAATGATAATAATAATATATATATATATATATATATATATATTATATATATATATATATATATGTGTGTGTGTGTGGTGTGTGTGTGTGGTAATCGTTATTTAAGCTATTTATTCTTGCGGTATATATATATATATATATATATATATATATATATATATATATTATATATATACCGATGAAGGAAATGGGCAAGACACGACGAGTTCAAATCCTGGAAGAAGCTCTTTGGATTTTACAAAACGCTAATAACCTTGATAATTGAATAAATCTGATTCCTCCTCCAAATCCAGGTAAATAGTATGATAGACGGGGCTCTATAAGCCCTTTTAGGCAACTAAAATATATTTATATTATATATAAATTTTTAATATATTTTTTAACGAAATTATGGGTCTGTTCTAAATTAATATATATATATATATATATATATCTTATTATAATGGAGATTGTGGGTTTGTCTGTCTGTAACCGAAACTATATTACTATACAAGTCACAATTCCCTTTGTTATTTACATCACATTTACCATGATTTTATTTTTATTTATACCTCAATTATTAATAAAATTGTTTTACATTACTTACACTGTTGACCATATCTACATACTAATAACATGCAATTTTATTTTTATATACAACAAAATAGCGGTTTACAGTATGAACGGGAAGGCTAATTTGCATAGTGATCTTAAAAAATTGATTTTAATAAATATATGCTTAGTATTATTGATTTCTAATTGTTTGCTTTTATATTAATGAATATGAGCAAAAATCTCTTCAATATATCTTAAAAGAAATCCCTTAACAAGAAGAAATAACTAATATTATTCTTTACTTCCTATTTTAACTAAACAGTTAAATTAGGAAAATTTACCAATGGAAGACGGGAGTAACGGAAAATGATGGAAGAGTTCGTTTCAAAGTTGTTCTATTTTTCAATCATACCCCCTCTGTTCCAAATCTTGTTATCTACATTCTTATTCAGTTTCATTAGCCTTTCTAATTTAATATGATATTTTATTATATTAAAACTTAAATACTTGCACCCGGAGGGTGCATATATTTGCTAGTATATATATATATATATATATTATATATATATATTATATATATAATATGTGTGTGTGTGTGTGTATATATATATATATATAGATAGATAGATAGATATATTATGAAATATATTATGGGTCTATAGTAAACTAAGTACGTTTATGTCTATGCGTGAAGTTAGGTGAAGGAAGGCCTTTTTGTGATTGGACATTGCAATCACATGATCCATCCGTTTTGGCGCCAACGTCAGATAAACATTCGACTAGAAATCTCCGTGCATTGAATAACAGTTACATGATATCCTGAAATTCCCTCTCCAACAAACTGGTAAATGTTTTAAATTTTACTCTGTATTGAGGAAGTACGTTTATATTGTTAGTCATTGTTTTTTTGTGAAATAAACCGTTGTTGAAATATGTTCTGTATATAAGACGTGCTGTAATCCCCCACTTAAACATATAGACTAATCGAGGTCACGTGGTTTAACTCCCAGCCAATCAACAGCCCGAATACGTGGTTAGTTAACTATTTAATCACTGTTATTGATAGCCATTCATTTGCAATTTATTCGACGTTGACGAACGGACCTGCAATACTAAGGGGCACCGAGGATCAACCAAAGGACCATACCCAACACTGAGTGACACAAAGGAGCAACCAATGGTTTCTTCATTAAGGACCGCACTCTGCTTAACACAAGGGATCTTCACTTGCTTTAATACTAAGGTTGGCCACACAAATCATAACAACCGTTAGAATTAAAATAAGTTTTAATTAATTTATGTGTTGCTGTTAGTCGTAAAATAATTGCTATGCAAACAAAATAGCATGATTGAATGTGTAAGAATAGGTTCTCTATTTTAATTAAAAAATATTTGTCAGAAAAGAAATTGGACACATAGCATAGTCGATAAAACAGTTCTAAGTGACACTTATCTCTAGGCTGCATGTTCAATCCTGGTCGGGGTCAGCAGTAACATAGAATAATAATTAACACAGCGTAACGCCGGTACCCCAACTATGGTTAGCGGAACGAGAACAGTATACCCCCGTGGACTGAATAAAGGGTTAGGTTCAAAGTTCCGTGCTGGTTCCCGATTACGACAAGATAGTTCCCGAGTTCGAAAAGAAGATTCCCAAGCCCGACAAGAAATATCTGAAGAAGGCCGGAGGGGACATCGACCGAAACGTTGTACAAGGTTTTGGCCGATGTGCCCTCCGGCCTTCTTCATGTATTTCTTGTCTGTCTCAGGAACCTTCTTGGACTCGAGAACCTTCTTGTCCTAGTCGGGAAACTTCTTGTTGTGTTGTATACCCTCTTACTTCTTCTTACTCTGTCGTCTATCATCTATCTTCTATCTTGGTCTGGTATATCTTCTAAGGTCTGGTCTTCTTGGGATTCCGGGTCTGGTTTCTGTTGCTAGGGATTTCTTGTTATCAGAAGCCCTGTGTCATTGTTAGCTTTTAGTAATAACCACAAGACTTCGATTTACGATGATGTTACTTTATTCGTAGATCCCCATACCAGACAATCACGCAGTGAGACTCACATCTTGCTAGCTTCGCTTCTAAGTTCTAACTCTAACTGACTGAGTTGATTACCCCTTAAACCGGAAGGGGGCTTCTATCGGGGTTCCGTTTCTCACGGTCTATCCCGCAAGGCAAGGTCAGAGTGAGGTCAAGCATTGTCACTCACTCTCAAGGCCATCAGCTGCACTAATATGATTTCTACACTATTGTCATAATCATTAGGTATCTAATGATTATGTAACAGTTGTAATCGGAAGCCATCACGGAACTTTGAACCCAACCCTTTATTCAGTCCTCGGGGGTGTCCTGTTCTCATTCCACTAACCATAGCTGGGGTTCAGGTGTTAGGCTGTGTTAATTATTATTCTATGTTACTGCTGCCCCTGACCAGGATTGAATCTGCAGAGATAACTGTCACTTAGAACTGTCTTAACCTAACTCCTTTGTCCACTAGGCTTCAGAGTTCCTTATGGCTCCCGATTACGACAAGAAGGTACCCGATTACGACAAGAAGGTCCCCGAGTCCGATAAAAGTCCCTAGTCCGACAAGAAATACCTGAAGAAGGCCGGAGGGCACATCGGCCGTAACGTTGTACAGATAAAAAAGAAGATGAGGACAATAGTCCGTATAATACAAATAATAATAGAAAAGAAAGATATTTGGGTGTTGGAAAATTGACCATAAAAGGGAAAGAAATTGATTTGGACTTGACCCAAAGAAAGTAGCCATTTGCTGTTTTTATCCAATTGTTTTCTAGCCAATTCCTCGTGGGGATTGAAGTGAGTGGACGCCGAGTCATTAATCAGACAATGCTATTTATCTTTAACCCTGGCCTTCGCCCCCCTTTTTATTTCTAGCCCGTCGATCACACAATTCAGCCCCCTCCTCATCTCGTAACTTCGGTGTAACCGGAAGATTTGCGTATTTTCCCGAAACCACTCTCTGCTTCCTCAATTGCGTCTTATCGCCCTGGGACACTTTTGTTAAAAACCTAACGTCTCTCTATCACCTCCTACATCAGACATATCCTCCTTGGGGATTTAAAAACCAATAGCCGCTCAGTCACGCGCCGTTGGTTATGGCTCAGTGGTAGGCTGATAGAATGTAGACTATACATTTTAGAGGTTCACTTCAATTTTTAAAATTTTATTTTTCCCATGGGAATATTGGTTTGAATTTTACAGTATGTCAAGGTTATAGACATGTGGCAGTCTCCCATGTCTATAACCTTGCTGATGAGACTAATAGGTTGAAATGTACATTCAGGGATTGACATTTTCTCGATTCGTTTAGCCTTACATTTGAACATATATGCCCGCCTAAAATTCATTAATTATTAACTAATTGTTGTACCGGCCGTTCCTAGAGTGGAGAATATACACCGGTTCTCACTATAAATAGTGAGACACCGAGTGAAAAGTTGTACTGTTACCGTTTAGCGGCAAGCTAGCCGTTCTTGTACCTTATTGTAAATACATTTGTCTCATTTTACCCTATCTCGACTTGACTTCTTTTTTACTGTTGAACTAACATCACAACACTAATTAATTTTCAAAATTAGGTACGACTTCAATTAAGCACATATCCTCCAAAAATATATATATACATTTTAAATTTTTACTTGAAGGCACTTACAACGCATGTATCGCATAAAATTCGATACTTTTTCTTATAGAAAAAAACTTGACAAGTGTAATCCCAGCAAAGGATCGCTTGGTGTGTAGAATATCGTACAGACTGTTTCGACTTTATTAAGTCTAAAACATCCAAAAATCTTATATATATACATATTTAATTCTCAGACATTCTCGAAGAATTCCTAAAAAATTGAACATTTCATTAACAAAAACTGCTACTTATTTATCAAATTGAAATTTCTTGCAGCATTTATAATCGTTCACTTAACAACTTCTTTTTCTCTTACTAAAGCGTTTAATAAACTACCTTGGGGTGTTTAGTATCTGGTCGGCATCCTTAGTTCCAGATGTAGTAAGTAAATAAGCAAGCCAATAAGAATCCGGTGTTATAGTATTCTTTGTAAGTCCGACGTCCAAGATGGTCCGAGTGTCAATGACATTAGTTTAGAATCAGGTCTCTATTAATACAGCAGAATCCTGGAGACCTTAGGAGTCTTGCTGTCACTCAGACTCCAGTGAAAGACCATAAGCTAATGCAGATGTGAAAACTCAAAAGGAGTAAATAATAATAATAATAATAATAATAATAATAATAATAATAATAATAATAATAATTGTTAATTATCTGGCAGCCATCCTTAGTTCCAGATGTAGTAAATAAGTAAGCAAACCAATAATAATCCGATGTTATAGTATTCTTTGTAAGTCCTACGTCCAAGAGAATCCAAATAGCAATGACATAAGTTTAGAATCAGGTCTCTATTAATACAGCAGAAGCAGCAGCAGTGCCAGTGATTGGATAGGGGGAATCTTTCTCGGGTCACGTGTTAGTCAACGAGTCTATATTTATAAGTGACCATTTGCCCCATGCCTTATATTAAAAAATCCAACAGTGAGAAAACTTTCTATAAAAATCCTGATGTTGGTAAAGTCCATAAATATAAATGGCAATTTCTTGTATATCTTATACCTCTAGATAGATGTGTAATGGTTAGCAAGGAAGACTGGCAAACATTGACTAGTGAGTTCGAGCCTCACTGGATGCCCCTTACATTCGGCCTTGTGCCATATCTAAGCGAAGCTTAGTTTGTTTGTTTGTTTGTTTTGTTTTACGGCATATCAACCTCGGTGGGTCATTTAATGCCGAGAAATTTTTGAAATAAATCAATTCTTAATGGATAATACAATTGTTTCTAAACTCATGTTTTCTATTTAACCCAAAGATGGGACCCTAACAGGTACTACCACTCCGGGTCAGAGTGGACCAGGGAGCAATGGTGATGAAGGGGTGCTCCACATTCCCAAACCTCCAAAACTGGAACCTCGCCATCAGATAGAGTTTAACGTCATTCCCAGGACATATATACCCGCAGCCACCGCCTTCTAGCACCCATATGATAAAGGGTTGGGGCTTGCCATAAGGGCAATAGGGTTTGGAAAATCATATAGGTGCTAGGGCTTGACGTGACCAGCCGATTGATCGGAGGGGGCCTCTCCGACCGCCCGTCTAGCCCAAGATAGGGCCAAAGTGGATTATTGCAAGTCATGAACTGCTCATCCACCTGGGTTCTATCCTTAAGCATCACGGGTCGCCACCCACGGCCAACAGGTGGCCCCATTGGTGGAGTCTTACCCCTCTGCAGAGGTGCAGTCGGTGCATTCTAACGCCCCACCGACAGGGCGGGCGAAGCTTAGTAAATAACTATACCTCTAGATAGAATTTTAAGTACATACTCATATACATATCCCATAACCTTGTTAGAAAATTGGGTCTCATACTATACATGCTATCTCCCTGGACAATACTTGGCAGTGCCCATCTCCTCTTTAAATGGAAACTTAGTTCTGATGACTTTAGATATATATTAATATAAAACAAACTATTAGTATTATTTAGATTATTCGGACTATTGTCCCCATCTTCATTGTTATCTGTACAACGTTTCGATAACAATGAAGATGAGGACAATAGTCCGAATAATCCAATAATACTAATTATCAAGCCTCATCTCAAAAATTCAGAGAAATAGTATAAAACAAACTATATATAAATATATAATACCGAACATGTATTTGTAAAATTTTGGGTTATTTTATATAAGTCCAACATGAACAAAGGGGAACAACTCTTGACTGATTAATTATTCATTTATTTATTGATCTACTAGGAAAAAAGAAGACGGGGGTTAGGGTTAGGCTTAGGGTTAGGGTCAGGGTTAGGGTCAAGGTTAGTTTAATGGGAAAATAAATAATTTGTCAGTTAAGAGTGGTTCCCCTTTGTTTATGTTGGATTTATACGAAATAACCAAAACTTGTTTTAAAAAAACAATGATGAGGTTGCATGCTCAAATTTTGAGTGTGTTTATTCTATGTTATGACGATTTTGGGTAATAACGTCAGAATTGACGTAGTTTTGGTCACAGACAAATAGAGACCTAATCTCCATTCTTAATAGATATTCAATATGTACTTGAATAAATACAAAGAAATAATTATTTGTTTCGCAAAGATGGAGAAAGTATCCGATGTTTTATTCAATAATTTATTCAAGTGTTTATTTTCTCATATTGTGTTCAAGTGCTAATTTTAATATCGAAGAAAATGTTTTTAATTTGTTTCAATAAAATAATGAGAAAAAAAGCAACACTTTTTTGTGAAGTTTTTCATCCTTTTCATTTCATTTTAGAAGTCAATCGCAGACAACGATGATGTCACTCCATATCTTCAACATTTGTGGACCCTCTGGAGGCTAGTGAGTCTAGTTCTTGACTTGTAGATGCGGTCACACCAGGGCTTGACATTAACGCCGTCCCGTCGTCCCGGGGACGATAAAAATTACATCCGGGACGATCAGTACGTCATCCGGGACAGTTTGCCGGGGACGGTAAAAAAATGTTCGTAAAAGTTAGTACTGCATTCCAATAATGGCTGTCCAGTGATTGCCCGAATATTGACTTCAAAATGAGGCTACGACGTCGCAGGTCTATTCTCAAAGCCATGTAATGAATAATGGTGGAGGGAGATAATTTAAAAGGACCGAATTATGTACTACTAACCCTTCTTTTCTCTTCCTTCCAAATCCTTAAACACTGTGCGAGGACAAAATTCGTTCATTTACGGTTCACAACGCAGTACGATAAAATTTACAAGTAAAAAAGTATTTTTTTAGCTCAAAGCACACAAGGAAATGGATTTTTTGTCCAAATATCCAGAATTATCTCTGCTTCAGCTTTTCTTCATGTTTTATTGCATTATTATGCTACTGATGACTGACAAGTATAGATGAGGCTAATGAATTAAACAAAAATATTTTGATTTCGGGACGGTCCAAACCCCATTCGGGACGGTTGATAATTTTCTTTGGGGACGGTCATGAAAACAGTTAGTGTCCGGGCCTGGGTCACACACATTGCAGGGGAAATTCCCATCTACATTTGATGGTTCATGACGGCGAAGACATCGCCGCTCTGCAGTCCTGTTAATCTCAATATTCAGCTGCTTAGCTCCTGTGTGGCAGGCGTCTGGCCAACCCTGTCTGTTTGAGGCCAGATCTTCCACGATTGAAGGTTTGATGGTTCATTTCTTCAGCATTGTCTTAATAGGGTCTTTGAACCGCATTTTTTTCTTTTTTTTGGGGGGGGGGTTCCTGTCCTCCGTGTGCCAGTTCACCGTAAAGTATTTTAAGAGTGAGTCTGTCTGCAGGCATTCGGCTGGTGTGACCCAACTGCATACCACCTTCAACGTAGTTTTTCATACTTTTTTTTTTAAACAGTACTATTTATCAATTAAATCTGATCTAAATAATTGACGGATTTCTTGTGTTCTATAGGCTAATGTGTTGGACTGTGGCAATATAATAAACGAATACAGTATACTACTTCTTCAGTTCATACTTTCCTTCGGCCACTGGACCGGTAAAGTAAAATTAATAGCGTCGATGCAAGGTGGCTATCCCCCCATGTAATACCTGCTCCATTGATTTAAAGGGGCAGGGCTGGGTTTATTGCCTAGCGCCTGAGGCGCACCCTTGAGGGGGATTGCCGACGAGATGGCGCAATTTTTATGCGCCCACATAAACATGAGACCTTGTGTCCACCCCATACAAGTGGGGTATGAGGCAAATACCTACTCCTTCTTCAGTTCTTCGTATCGGGTTGAACCCTGCAGCTGGATCTGAGAAAGGACGATGAACACTTGTATAAAATTATATTTTATACCTTTATTTTCCAAATGCAACGAATGTGCAGAGGAAAAAAGAGTTGAAGGATTTTTTTTTCCTGACGTTAATTTTGATGTTTGTTTGTTTATTTATTGATTTTAACGGCATATCCACCCGTCTGGGGTTATGTCATGCCTGACAGTTAGGAAGTTCTACATATCGTGTATTTATATTTATACGTTTTAGTAATTGCTTTTAACAATGTGTTAGCATTATTGGGGATTATGTTGTATGGTATTGATTTGTTTCATGTCTATATTCTATGGTATAATTTTATTTCCCTCAAAAAAGAGAGAATATCCTCCATGTTGATATTTTCGAATAAATCTTTCATATTGTTTGCTTTAAAATAATGGCTTATGATGTGAGCACGAATAAGTGTTTAACTGTCAAAGGTGTTTGGCATGTTCACATTGTGGTTGTTGTTCTTGTTTGAGTATATTGGAGTGCGTTTGTATATCATCTTGAATATCGACCTTCCTCAGAGTAAATCTTAAAAAAAAAACTCAGAGGAAGGTCGATATTTCTTTGTGTGCGGAACACTTCTACATTTTTTTCTATTATTATTATTTCATTTCATTTTGTTATTTAAAAATAATAATAGATAGAACAATGTACACATGGATAAACTCCTGACCAAAACACGTGTAAGTTAAATGAATTAAAATATCCTATTTTATCAATTCAATACTTTCTTTATTTCTCCTTTCATATATATATATATATATATATATATATATATATATATATAATTTGTACGTAGCGTTATGCTTGCTGAGTTCCCGATTATATGAATTTGTTCTATCTGTTAATTTTTGTAGATGAATGTTTTCTTTTATTTTTGGGGGGTCTTTATAAATGTTTTGAAGTAACTATTCTAGTATATACCCGCCCTGTCGGCTAGGGCGTTAGAATGCAACGACTGCACCTCTGCAGAGGGGTAAGACTCCCCCAATGGGGCCACCTGTTGGCCGTGGGTGGTGACCCGTGATGCTTAGGGATAGAATCTAGGTGGATGAGCAGTCCATGACTTGCAATACTCCACTTTGGCCCTATCTTGGTCTAGACGGGCGGTCGGAGAGGCCCCTTCCGATCAATCGGCTGGTCACGTCAAGCCCTAGCACCTATATGATTCCCAACCCTATTGCCCTTATAGCAAGCCCCAACCCCTTTTTATCATATGGGTGCTAGAAGGCGGTGCCTGCGGGTCTACATGTCCTGGGAATGACGTTAAACTCTATCTGATGGTGAGGTTCCAGTTTGGAGGTTTGGGGAATGTGGAGCACCCATTCATCACCATTGCTCCCTGGTCCACTCTGACCAGGAGTGGTAGTACCTGTTAGGGTCCCATCTATGGGTTAAATAGAAAAATGTATTTATAAAAAAATTGTATTATTCATTAAGAATTGATTTATTTCAAAACTTTATCGGCATTAAATGACCCACTGAGGTTGATATGCCGTAAAAAAAACAACAAACAAATCTAGTATATACATAATTAAAAACGTTGTATCGAGGGACAGGCGTTTGAACTTACCACGTAGGGTTTCCGGTATGTTAGCCTCTATGCCACAAGGTCTGTTTAGAGTAAGCGTTGTATTATATTCTTTTTTATTTTATTAGAAATATGTTACGCTGTTTTGGGTAAAGACACACACGCACACACACACACACGCACTCACACATATACATATATATTTCTTTATTTATGTATCTGCTCCGGTATGTATGTAAACATATATATATATATTTATTATATACATATATATATATATAACATCATATGTACATTATATGCATATATATATATACATAAATATATATACAAATATTATACTATATATATGTACATATGTATACCACAGCATTTATATTCATACAATATAAGTACCGTATATATATATACACATTCTATATCATTATACATACTATATACACACACACACACACATATACTATACATATATTCAATATATGTATACTATACATATATATTTACCCCTATACTATATATATATATGATACTATATATACTATACATCATGTACATATATATAGCACATACATACGCAAAATACATTACATTATATATACATTAATATATGCTACCACTATTATACTTACATATGCTATTTTCAATCATATATATGTACATATGTATACACTCATTTACTATTCATACATATATAAGTACCGTGATATATATATATACACATTCTAATATATATATACATATATTATAAATACACACACACACATATATATATATATACTTATACATATATTCATATATCGTTATATCATTACATATACTTTAACCCCTATATATATCATATATATATATATATATACTATATATACATAGTCATATATATAGCACATACTATACATAATCACAAATACATATATATACAAAAATATATATATATATATATATGTACCAATATATATACATATGTATTATTCAGCATACATACTATATATGTACATATGATACACACTACTTATATTTCATACACATATTAAGTACGTATATATATAACAGCATTTACTATATATATACATATATATACACACACAATATATACTATCATATATTCATATATGTAATACTATACATATATCTATACCCCTATATTAACTATAATATATATTATATATATATATATGATATATATAATATATATATACTATATATTTGTGTACCGCTGACGGTTTTATATTCTGTGCTTTCGCAGCATTGGATTTGTTAAATCTTTGCCCCGTTATTTTTTTTACGGGGGGGATCCATTCTTTGCATTTTTTTTCTTTTTCTTTTTCGTTTTTAATATTTTAAGTTATTAGCATAATTGAAAAATAAGGAAAAATGTTGTATAAGGCGAATAGAGGAGAGACCCCGAAAGAATCCATATTTGTTCCCAAATCTATAAAACAAACAAAACAAACCAAAAAAAGCAAAAAAAAAAAACAAAAGCAAAAAAAAAAAAAAAAAACATCATGCTTTTTACGACCATAGCAGGGCTCCCCACCACGCACAATGCGATAGATATGGTAGCTAGAGGTCTTTGCTTTTTTCTATTCTGATGGGGCCTTCATTCAATGATGTTTTTTTTTCTTCGAATTGTTTATTCAATCTAGGGAAATGTTTGCCGGAAGAAAGACGAGTTAATAATAAATCATTGCGGACGAAGAAAACAACGCATGCAGCAAAATATTATATATATGATATATTAATATATAATATATATATGGTTGTGGTGTGTGTGTCGGGTTGTGTGCGTGTCGTGTCTGGTTGTGATGTGATGTGTGCGTAATATATTTATATATATGTATATATATATATGTATATATCATATGTGTGTATTATATATTGGTATATATACTAATATTATATAATATATATCGTATATCATCATTTTGGTTTGTATAATATTATATGTGAATAGATATTATATATAATATATATATATATATGCATTAATATATACTTTATGATATTTATATTCCTATATATATATATATATTATATATATGTGTTATATATATTTATATAATATATACGTATCGTTAGCTATATATATTATATATATGTTATAATAGCTATATGATTAGATTTATGATATGTGTATATATATCTGTTTATATGAATGCAACAAGAGCCGCGGCATATACAGCCCTGGAAGCAGGTATGAGGATACTTAAGAAACAACCCTTGTAAAAATAAAATAAAAATAACAATCCTGACAACGGAAAAGCTGGCACTGAAGAAGAACATGACTGCGGAGAGTCATGTGGATGATGAGCTGTACAGTTCATGAGAGTTGAAACGAATCGCTGCATGAAACCTAAAGTCGTCAACTTCGAAAGGGTTACACGCTGTCATATTGGCAGAGACAACATGAAGGCGGTTGGACAGTGTCGACATGTGCTGTTCGAGTTTTGCTTTCAGGCTTGGCTATGTCAATCATCAGGGACAGTCTCAGCCTGGGTCAATCATGCAGATTCCAGGAGTAAATAATGTGTCTTGTGCTATACTATGTGCCAAGTTGTAAGTCGCGCCTCCTGGCTCTTAAGAGACCATGTGCGTGGTGGCATAAGCATTCAAAATTTTTATCATCTGATTCATCTGAATCATCTCATTCATCGGGGGCGGGAAGTCTTTTCAATGTCATATTTGCCATCAAACTTTATGGATCTGCAGCAGGTTTGAATGAGTCATTTAAGGGCTCATGCAAGAAGGGTTCTGCGTGTTGGAGTTGTGGGATTGGAGCGGACGGCAATGCATCTGCTAAAGATTATTGCATTGCCATAATCTTTGATTTATGTGTACTGCACTATAGTATTCTGTGACGTGCTTGTGTATAGTATATTATACTATATATCATGTAATATATGGTTATATAATATTATATATATTGTATAATATAATGTGTATTAATCATGTGAGTATATAATGATATGTATATATATGTGTATATATATGTGTGCTGGATAGTATATATATTCCATACTATATGTGTGTATGTGTATGGTGTAATGTGTGTGTGTTGTGTGTGTGCTGCGTGATTATCCGTAAAGAATAAATGCAGAAGATAATTGTAAATAAAAAAAAATGTTTTGCATTTCAACATAGAGTGCTCATATCAATATATAGCACCATATCAAAATATATATATATATATGTGGTTGGGTTGGTATAGTAATATACTTATATAGTATATATAGATGCCGAAATTAATCCGACAGTATGAAAATTTAAACATTCTGACAAAAACATTATGATATTTGTTATGTACATTGCTGACAGTACTGTTTCGACCAACATCGATAAGTTGGTCTTCATCAAAGAGCGACATAGATGCGAAGAAAGATATCGCCGTAAAAAGACTGTTGTACAATCAAAACGAACGCTGAATTCAAACCCTGAAAAAATTTTGGAAAAATGCCATGTTCTGTTTTAAAAAAAAACTAAATTTTATTTTCAATTTTTAAAAATCAGAAGCATTATAGTTTATAGTAAAACTTCTACAAAAAGTTTGTTGTAAAACATGTATAAAAATGTAAGTGGGTTCATCAAGAATCGTTTTTTGCCCTAAACAGTCTTTTAACAGATATCTTTCTTCCCCATCTATGTCGCACCTTTATATGAAGACCAACCTTATCAGATTTGCGCAAACAGATCTGTCCAGCAACCACATGAGACAAAACATCAATGTTTTTTCAAAATGTTAAATTCATATATATAATATACTATATATATATATATATATATATGTGGTGTGTGTTGTGTGTGTGTCGTGTGTGTGAATAAGTATATATAATAATTATGTATATATATTCATTTATATGATAAATGTACACTATAATAATTATATAGCTAATATATAATAAATAATATGTATAACCTATATACATATATATAAATGTTTATACATATATATATATATATATATATATATATTACTACATATAAATATTTCTCTCACTCTCTTTCTCTTTCTTTTTCAATCTCTCTCTCTATTATCTGTTTCAATCTCTCTCCCCCTCTCTCTGTCTATATATATATATATATATATTATATATTATATATTATATATATATATGAAAGTAAACAACAGTATGTCTGGAGATAGCAATAGCCGAAAATTCTTGGGAGAATATGTGCTTATTTGAAGTCATACCTAAATTGAAAATTAAGGCCCGCATATCTGTTCAAATGTAAGGCGTAAACAAATCGAGAAAAAATCTCTGTATGTACATTTTGGCATATTATGCCTCATCAGCAGAGTTATAGACAGGAAACTGCTCTGTGTGTGATTCTAACCTAACTGCCAGGCTGACAGTTACCTCTATAACTCTGCTGATTAGGCATAATATGCCGAAATGTACATACAGATATTGACGTTTTCTCGCTTTGTTTACGCCTTACATTTGAACAGATATGCTCGCCTAATTCATTAATTATCAACTAATTTTCAAATTAGATATGACTTCAATTAAGCACACATCCCCCCCAAAAAAATATATATATACATTCATATTACCCTATTACTTCACATGTGAGCTCTAAAATATTCCACAGAATTTGTCATTTTCCAAAGTTAACTAAATACAGGCTTCACCGCATTGGGTTCACCACAAAGATCATCTAATTTAGCTCGTCGACCATTACAGCGCCCGTGCTGCTGAACTTTAACAGCACAAAGAAATGATTGTTAGAGTCAAATAAAAAAGTGCGAATGAAAAAAGATTCCCATTGAACATTAAAAATACTAGTACAAAATAAAAAAACGTTCTCTGGGCGATGTAAAAATAGATTTTTGAAACATATTGCCTGAAGGTGGGAGTAAAAAATTCAATGTCAGCGAGTTTGTACCCTAAGTAAGTAAAATCATCAAATTCATTAAAGGATTAAAAAATAAAACAATTTGAAATGTAAACTTTAAATATGTATTAAAATAAAACAAACTATATATAGATATATAATACCAGTCATGTATTTATTAAAACTTGTTTTTAAAAACAATGAGGACTGTCTAATGTTTCATGTTCAAATTTTGAGAGTATTTATTCAATAAATACACTCAAAATTTGAACATACCAAAAATTGTAGAATAAATTTTATTCTATGTGTTGTGATGTTAGTTCAACAGTAAAAAAGAAGTCAAGTCGAGGTAGGGTAAAATGAGACAAGTGTATTTACAATAATGGTAGAGGAACGGCTAGCTTGCCGTTAAACGGTAACAGTACAACCTTTTCACTCGGTGTCTCACTATTTATAGTGAGAACCGGTGTATATTCTCCACTGTAGGAACGGCCGGTACAACACTATGTTATGACGATTTTGGGTAATGTGACGTAAGCAGTGACGTAATTTTTGTTACAGACAAAAACCGGAAGCGAATCTCCATTATTAATAGATAGATAGAGCCACAAGCAGGACCTGTGGATATATCACAGTATGATAATCAAATTATTACAACATTTGGTATGTTTACTTAAGAGCTATTGCTTAATTCAATATGTAATAAAAAGTATAATAATCCTTATTTACCTCTGTCTCTCACTTTTTTCTTTCTTTCCTTTTCATCTTTTCAATATGTTCGATTGAAACAGATTAGAATTCTTGATTCCGCGCACTCACCACATCTCTCTACCTTTCTTCTCTCTATAACTTTCCCCCACTTTCTGTCTTTCTTTCTTTCTTTTATGTTTTTTCTATGTGGCGTGTCATTTCTCTTCCCTTTCTTTTTTATAATAGAAAAGTAATGGTCCATTATTGAGCGGAGGTGACGACATTCATACGAAATAAAAATTAAGCGATTAGCGACACCAGATAATCAGAAATTTATATTTTTGCATTTCCTCTTGGACTATTTGGACGGTTTCATTTTTAACTAGAGGGTGTTACAGAATGATAACGGTCGGAAGATTAAAAATCAAGAGTATTGATAGTATAATAATATATATTATATATATATATATATATATATATATATATATATAGGTCCACTCTGACCTGGAATAGTAGTACCTGTTAGGGTCCAATCTATAGGTCAAATAGAAGAAACTGTGATTAAAACTAATTGAACGTTCTATCAAGAAGAAATTAAACAAAAACATCTTAATTATACCAAACATATAACGAATTGGAATTGTTGCATAGCGCCTTCTTCACCGGCACTAAATAGGTATATGTTATATACTGGTCTTTTCACTAAGCCAAATCAGCATATAACGTTATATACCTTTCTTACTACTTCTTACTCTGGTCGTCTATTCTTCTGGCCGGCTTTGCTTCTGATCGTCTATCATCTATCTTGGTCTGGTATATCTTCTAAGGTTTCGTCTGGTCTTCTATTGAGGATTCCGGGTCTGGTTTCTGTTGGTAGGGATCTCTCGTTATCAGAAGCCCTGTGTCATTGTTAGCTTTTAGTAATAAACACAAGACTTCGATTTATGTTGATGTTACTTTATTCCAAATCCACAGACCAGACAATCTGCGCAGATGAGGCTTACATGTTGCTAGCTCGGCTTCTAAGTTCTAACTGACTGAGTTGCTTACTCCTTAAACCGGAAGGGGGCTTTCTATCGGGGTTCCGGTTCTCACGATTCTCCCCAGAACGCAAGGTGAGATCGAGGTCAAGCGCTGTCACTCACCCTCAAGGCCATCAGCTATACTAATCGCCATTATGATTTCTACAATACCTTATAAATGTATTAGGGATCCAATAACTATGTAACAGAACTTTAACCTATAAACTTATCCTTAAAGTTATTTCCAATCCTCTTACTAACAAACAATTACAAACAACCTATTATCAAATTCAAGAAAAATCCTTGAAAATTATGATTTCTACAATACCTTATAAATGTATTAGGGATCCAATAATTATGTAACAGAACTTTAACCTATAAACTTTATCCCTTAAATTTTATTTCCAATCCTCTTACTAACAAACAATTACAAACAACCTATATCAAATTCAAGAAAAAATCCTTGAAAATTATGATTTCTACAATACCTTATAAAATGTATTAGGGATCCAATAATTATGTAACCAACTTTAACCTATAAACTTATCCTTAAACTTATTTCCAATCTCTTACTAACAAACAATTACAAACAACCTATTATCAAATTCAGGAAAAATCCTTGAAAAGGACAACAATTTCGCCATCCCGGACAACCTACCACTTGGCATAAGATAACGCTGGATAGGTTGACATGCCGTTAAAATCAATCAATCAATCATATAAGATAATCTTGATAAAATATAGATAAATGATAAGATGTTTTAACACACTTAATAACGTTTACGAAGAGAACCGAAAGTACTTGGTTACGATTTTTGTGGTCATCCTTTAGGCGTCACACAACAGCCTTGTCCAGCGGGATACTTTATATTAAGCAGAGCGCAATCGTTAGTGAATAATCCTTGCGTTCTTTCTTAGTGTCCCTTAATATTGGGTATGATCCTTTGGTTGTGCCAGGGTGATCCCCAGTCTGACAGGTCGTTCGCCTATGACTTCAAATGGTCGTCTGTCAATATCAGCCGATTAAGTAGTTAACCAACCACGTATTCGGGCTGCTAATTAACTGAGGTTTAAACCACATGACGTCGCTTAGTCTATACATTTAAGTTGATAGATTGCAGCACGGCTTATATACCAAAAATAATCCAACGACTTGGATTGCGAATGATAACTCTTTCAGATGTTTTATAATATTGAGCGTAACAATAGCCGCACGAACAGTTTCCCTGCTTCTCCAGCGTTTTGGAGACCTTACATTTTGGGGATTACCATCGGATGTGATAAATTTGATTATAGACCAGTAAGATTATTCCATCTCGAGCTTATGACATGCCTGTCTTTGAAGTGAAGAATACGTTTTTTTTCGAATTCTCTTGGGATATCCATTTTGAAAATGGGCCAATACATTCAGTGCCGAAGTATATCCAAGATTTTTCTATTTTTTAAATTTTTATTTTATTTTTTTTGAGAAATTGGTAATGGATCATTTACTGTGATTTATTCATATATTTCACTGTATTCTCCCGAGAAAGTAAAAAAAAAACAAACACCTCCCCAAAAATAACAAAAGAAAAAAAAAAAAAACAAGGAAAGAAACAAAAGAAAAAAATCAAACG
>CM042174.1:57477578-57485078 GCA_023376005.1 Doryteuthis pealeii
GAATGTGGAGCACCCCTTCATCACCATTGCTCCCTGGTCCACTCTGACCCGGTGTGGTAGTACCTGTTAGGGT
This sequence comes from Doryteuthis pealeii, assembly GCA_023376005.1. NCBI lineage: Eukaryota > Metazoa > Mollusca > Cephalopoda > Myopsida > Loliginidae > Doryteuthis > Doryteuthis pealeii. Next base: position 57,477,652 of record CM042174.1, read on the forward strand.
CCCATCTATGGGTTAAATAGAAAAATGTGTTAATAAAAAAAAATTGTATTATCCATTAAGAATTGATTTATTTCAAAACTTTATCGGCATTAAATGACCCACTGATGTTGATATGCCGTAAAACAAAACAAACAAACAAACAAACATGTACTGATGATACGCATGGATTCCGTCCTTAAGTATCATGGGTCGCCACCCACGACCGACAAGTGGACTTATTAGGGGTTTTATCCCTTTACAGAGGATTCCATCCTTATGCATCACAGATCGCCACCCAAAGCCAACGGGTAGTGTCATTAGGAAAATGTACCCCTCTGTATGGAGTGGGTCGCAACCTACAGCCAACAAGTAGCTCTATTAGGAGGATTTTACTCGTCTGCAGAGGTGCAGTCGGCGTATTCTACAGACCCAACCGACAGGACGGGATCCAATTAGAAAAACAGCTACTGCTGTATTGGGTGCTGTCTTCAAGATTAGACCAATCTTTTCTTAGTTTACATCTAGCTTTAACACCAAGCATTCCGTTGACTCTCTCACCATGCATCCCTATTGGCCATAACACTAGTTAAGTCCTCTAGATGGCACACAGTGTCCGCACAGAGTGTTGCGTTATGGCTCTCTGGTCGAATGGAGTGATGACGTGTTGATAGAGAAATAATTGTTGTGTACTTATCTCATCTTCTGTGCTACACGGAGAGGGTTCGAATCCTGTTGCTGGGCTGCTGCTTAGTTTGCTGACAATACATTGATGTTTGGAGTCTGGAAATCAATTTTGGGTGCTGAGGGACACTTTGCCTTGTGCCATTTATAGTTTTTTTTTAGTTATAACACAAGGCCACTTCTTTTTCTCATGAGATTTTTATTGTCACCAAAGTCACGACTGCCGAGTCAGAGCCACGTCTCACTCTGTCAACGCATCTTTCCAAACTCCTAAAACATTCTCTTCTATGCTATATGGAGGGGCGTCGAATCCTGTTGCTGGAATGTGGCTCAGTTGGCTGACAATTCCTTGAAGTTTGGAGCCTTGAAACCAGCTTGGGGTTTGGAGACCTCTTGCCTTGAGCCATTTATAGCATTTTTTAAGTAATAACACAAGACCACTACTTTTTCTCGTGAGATTCTTAATTTCCCCAAGCCAAAACTGCCCAGAGCGAGAGCCACATCTCGCTCAGTCAGCGTATTGTCCCAAACGCACTAACATTCTCATCTCTCACTATTTCTCTTTCCCACCTCGCTACGCCTCACGTCTCGTCCAATAGAAAAATACCACGTGGATTTGTGTTGATTCATCCTTGAACTTTTCCATTCTAATCTACACGTAAACATTTTTTTCCATTCTAATCTCCTCATAAAAAAACCTTTCTGTGCTAATTTACACGTCACTGTTACATTCCTAGCTTTTACCTTCTCTATTATGTTACAACAGCTGGTTAATTTAGGTTTTTGTTGGCCGATCAAAACTTGTGCGTACATAGGTAGAAGTTCATAGGAAAACTGTAACTTAGAACTACCTTAACCTAACTCCTTTATCTACTAGGCCAACGAATTCGTAAGTGATAAGTTAACATGTTTCAGTTAAGAGTTTTCCTTCTCCTAGACTGGTTACCTAACCAAGGTTAAAGAGCCTAGTCTGTCCTTCCATTCACCTCAACAGTTACATATATATATATATATATATATATATATTATATATATATATATATATATATTTACCAACCCTCCGCACGAGCAGGATGTGACACATAGTCAATTTCTTAACAGTTCAACAAGTTTGAATTCAGTTTAATTTCTCTTAGACCGGTTGCCTAACCAAGGTTAAAGAGGCCAGTCTGTCCTACTATTTACCCATAGCTGGAGGAAGAGTAGGATTCATACCCTTCCCAAGGTTATTAGCGCTAAGTGAAATGCAATTACCACGTCCAGGATTTGAACTCGGGGCGACGAGTCCATTTTCCATGACTTTAACCATTACACCACGCGCCTCAACAGTTACATATAGAGTAATATAAAGATAAGCAAGGTTGGATGGGAGCGGCGGGATAACGGGGCTGGGGGGGTGTCTTTAAATATGCAAAATGAAGAAGAACCTAAAGTTATATAATAATTTCCAAATATGGAATAGAAAAGGATTTGGATACGAGTCAGGAGAAGAATAATAATATTATGATTCTAAGATAATGGGGTGATGTTGGTGGGGTGGAGAGAAGGAATGAAGGAGGGGGGGAGAGTTATTAAAGACTGTGGATGGTATTAGAAGTAATTGAAGAATGTGAATCTTGGAAAAAGGTGCCAAAGGGAATAAGAATATGGGTAATCGAAAGAGGAGAAAAATAATCTGAAAATTGGTTGGTAGGAAGAATTTGGAAATTGGAAAAGTAGAAGATATATGGAATTTATGAAGAAGAAGAAGAAGAAGAAGAAGAAGAAGAAGAAGAAGAAGAAGAAGAAGAAGACATGGGGCGTAAAGAAGAAGAAGAAGAAGAGGAAGGAGGAAGAGGAGAAAGAAGAAGAAGAAGAAAGAGGAAGAGGAGAAGAAGAAGAAGAAGAAGAAGAAGAAGAAGAAGAAGAAGAAGAGCCAGAGAGGAAAAGAAGAAGAAGAAGGAGGAGAAGAAGAAAGAGGAAAAGGAGGAGGAGAAGAAGAAGAAGAAGAAGAAGGAGAAAGAAGAAAAAGAAGAAAAAGAAGAAGAAGAAGGAGAAGAAGAAAAAGAAGAAGAAGAAGAAGCCAGAGGAGGAAGAGAAGAAGAAGAAGAAGAAGAAGAAGATGAAGAAGAAGAAGAAGAAGACAGGGGAGCGTAAAGAAGAAGATAAAGAAGAAGAAGAAGAAAAAGAAGCAGACAGGTGAGCATAAAGAAGAAGAACAACAAGAACAACAAGAACACATATGAGCGTGAATAATAATAATAATAATAATAATAATAATTCGAAGATGAAGAAGAACAAGAAGAGCAAGAAGATCAAGAGAGAAGAAGAAGAAAAATGGAAGAAGTAGAAATGAAAGATAAAGAAAAGAAAGAAGAAAAGGAAATGTAATTAAAGAAGAAGAAGAAGAAGAAGAGAAGAACAACAACAACAACAACAACAACAACAACAAATAATCACTAAGAAACAGAAAAGAGAAACAAGCCAACAACTAAACGTTAGAAAGAGAGAGGGAAAATATTTGGGGAATTTTGGAAAATGTGAAAGAGAATTCAATAATAAAATAATAGGCAGAGGTTTGGAAGAAGAAAAGAAGAAGAAAGAAGAAGAGCAAAAAGAAGAAGAAGAAGAAGAAGAAGAAGAAGAAGAAAAGAAACAAATGAAGAAGAAGAAGAAGAAGAAGAAGAAGAAGAGCAAAAAGAAGAAGAAGAAGAAGAAGAAGAAGAAAGAAAAGAAAGAAGAAGAAGAAGAAAGAAGAAGAAGAGAGCAAGAAGAAGAAGAAGAAAAGAAGAAGAAAAAGAGAGAAGAAGAAGAAGAAGAAGAAGAGAAGAAGAAGAAAGAAGAAGAAGAAGAAAAGAGAGAAAAAGAAGAAAGAAAAAGAGGAAGAAGAAGAAGAAGCAAGAGCAAGAAGAAAGAAGAAAAAGAAGAAGAAGAAAAGAAGAAGAGCAAGAAGAAGAAGAGCAAAAGAAGAACAAGAACAAGAACAATAAGAAAAGAATTCTATAGGAATCGAAAAAATAATAAAATAAAATTATTTAGAAAAAAATATGTCAGAAAGAGGATTTCTAAAATTAAAGAGGGGTGTGAGTTTAGGAGGCGAGGAAGAATTTAAAAAAAAAACAGGGAAATATGAGAATTCACGAATGAGAAATAAATATTAGAAATGAATTCGACAAATGAAAAAAAAAAAAAAATAATTAAAGATCAACAACGAAGCAAAGTGAAAAAGGAAATTCTGATATAATTGCAAAAAAAGAAAAAAAGAAAAAAAAAAAGAAAAGAAAGAGAGACAAGAAAGAGAACGGAAAGGAAAGAAAACAAAAACAAAAAAAAAAAAAAAACCCAACCAAATACGAAATAAACAAGTACGCCGAGCGTATTGTCGGTAATGGACTATAGTTTTCGCTCGAGGCACGCTCACAATACAGGAAGGAAATGATAGATAATAGGCAAACTTTCACCTGTAAGCAAATGAACAAGGTATGTGTTGTAAAGTACGGCTTTGAGTCCTTTCTAGGCAGATTACGAATCATCTATTACCAAGTGTTCAAAATCAAACAGGCCTCCAGATATATGGCCCCATGCCAGGCTCTGTTTGTTAAGTAAACTACGGATACTGATATCGACTCTCTATGCGGCCTTTTACTGAAAGGGAAGTGGTTTTATTTTATAAAAAAAAAGATAGAAATATAAACAGAACGATATAGAAAAAACCGGTGTGTTCTTATTGATTATGTGAATGCCAATTGTATTAATAGTCATGAGAAAAAATGATTTTATAAAAAATCTTTTTTTCTTCTGGAAACCTCAAAGTAAATACCAGAACTGTCTACAATATATATATACTAGCAAAAGTTCCCGGTCCATGACCAGACTAAAAAAATAAGGAACACCAGGGTGTGAGTGAGAAGGAGAGAACAGGAGTAAGAGAGAAAATAAGAGGAAAATGATTTATCAAATTATTATTTAATTCGCTGTACAGATCAGCAGCGGCGCTATATCACTACTGATATAGCCAGCAGCCAGTGATTTTTTTTATATTAGCAGCAGCAGCTATATCACGATTATCGCAAATCGTTTGATTTTTGTTTAATTAATTAATTAATTAATTATATCCCTTAATCACTAAAAAATCAATAACCAAATTTGGTGTGCTTTTTAGTTATAAGGGTATCAAGGTGTATGGAAGATTTTGAATCTGAATATGGTCTCTTTTCTGAGTTATAAGTCGACACGTACATACCAAACTTTCTTTTATATTTATAAATCGGTTAAATCGAACGTAACGGACCTAAGTTCCACCATCACCGAAAGTAAAAAAATACCAAAAATCAGTGAATTAACCGAATTTAATGAAATTGTTGCATAGGGCCTTCTTTACTGGCACTAAATCGTATATGTTATATACTGGCATCTTCAAACTCATGCTGAATCGTATACGTTGCTGGTATACTGCGGGTATCGTCTAACCCTTAGACGATATATGAACTGGTCGCTTAATGAAATCACAAGGTATGCTGTATGTAGTAGGAGATTGACTTTTATTTCTTTTCATTCCCTCGTGGTGCGTGTGAGTGACGAGCGTTGACAATGGGAACTACTACTGCTGGGATGAATAGCGTTGGGGAAGCTGGTGGCGTCTCACCGCCCTTAGCCGTAGCGGTGTGTGACCGCGTTGGTCCGCCGTCTCTCTCCTGACTCTCCCTACTGACTCTGTTGCCTGCTTAAATAAGCGCAACCCGCCCACACATCTCTTGTTCGCTTGACCGGAAGTCATTACTTCCCTTTCCAGTCTCTTTGTTCAATTTTCCGTTTGTACAGAGGAAGTCTTTTGTTATACTAGACTTTCTGTCTACCTTATCCATTGTCTTCTTAGTTCAATTTTTCTTTGTCTTTTCGAACTTCCCGCCCAAAACAAATGCGACGATCACTAACCCATAACAACATTTTCAGTGTTGATATATTAATTAATAAAAGATATAATTCACCAGTTATTTAATTTAAAAGCATTTACATTTTATCAGGTCAGTTAATTTTGAACCACGTATTTTTTGTGCGTAACTCCGATTCTCAAAGACACGTGGTTCAAAGTTAACTGACCTGAAAAAATGTAACAGTTTTTAAATAAAATAACTGGTGCATTATATTTATGTCACATCTACTATTGTTGGCTGTCATAAGTAATCTGTCTTTGCTCTTTTTTGTGTAGTCTTCGAGTTGTTGGATTGTGGCCTCTACGCAGTCCTCTATGTTGGCAAGACCTCTCTCCCCTTCCTTTCTTGATACATATAGTCTATCTCTATCGTCTCTAGGGTGTAGAGCCTTGTGCATGGTCATTAATTTCCTCGTCCTTTGGTCAATCTCTCTTAGTTCTTCTTTTGTCCATTTTAAGAATGGTCCCGAGTATCTTATAATGGGGACAGCCCAGGTATTGATTCCTTTGTTCAGATTTCTGCTATTGAGCTTGGTTTCTAAGAGCTTTCTTGTTCTTCTGGGATATTCTTTTTTTAACTTTTTATTTCATCTCGGTTTGTTTGATATTGTCTGCTTCTAAGATTCCTAAGTATTTGTAGGTTTCTTTTTCTTCAAGTGTTTTTATAGTATCCTAATTTGGTAGTTGTATTCCGTCCATTAATTTTCTTTCCCCCTTTTTTATTACTAGCATGGCACATTTTTCGATTCCGAATTCCATCCCTATATCTTGGCTATATATTCTGATGGTTTGTACCATGGTTCGAGTTCTTTTCTCATTTTGTACAACAATTTTTATGTCATCCGTGTACATAAGGTGGTTTATCTTTTCTTGTGAGTTAGTGAATTTGTACCCCATTGTAATATTTTAAGTATATGATTGAGTGGCATCATTGCTATAATAAATAGTAGTAGTAATAACGAGTCTCCTTGGAAAATACCTCTTTGGATTTTTACTTCAGTCAGGGATTGTCCTCCGGCTTTTAATTGGAATCTCCAGTTTCCCATGGCTTTTTAAATGAAATTTATAATGTTGTTGGGAATTTTGTACATTTTTAGACATTATAAAATCCAGGTTTTGGTTTGGTTTGGTTTGTTTTGTTTTACGACATATCAACCTCGGTGGGTTATTTAATGCCGACAAAGTTGTGAAATAAATTCATTCTTAATGCATAATACAATTTTGTTTATCAACTCGTTTTTCTATCTAACCCATAGATGGGACCCTAACAGGTACTACCGAGCCAGAGTGGACCAGGGAGCAATGGTGATGAAGGTGTGCTCCACATTCCCGAAACCTCCAAAACTGGAACCTCGCCATCAGATCTAAAATCTAGGTATGTGGGACCATTTCATAAGCCCATTCTGTAGTCGATCCATGCCATTGCAATATTTTTCCGCCTATTTTTTAAAAACTTCTTTAAGAATGTGTTGGTCTATATAAAGCAAGTTTTTGTTCCTCTGGGAAAAGTTTTCGCCAAATTAATTATTATTATTATTATTATTATTATTATTATTATTATTATTATTATGTTGAGTTAACCCAATGAAAATAATTCACAGGAAATGGAATCAAAGGAACCTGTCTGATTCACATAGCAGCGTGCGTAAAAGCGGATATGCAAAGCTTTTTATTCGGCTTTATAAGCAAGCCGTACGCCCTGACACTTTTGTAGGAAATTAGATTCTAGGTGAATGTCGGTCAATATCAATGTTTATATACATACAACACTCAAAGAGCGAAATACTTCAATTAAATCGTTCAACAAAATCCTTTTGACGTCTTATTCAAATGTTTATATTTATTGAACTTAGTA
>CM042174.1:57487578-57490078 GCA_023376005.1 Doryteuthis pealeii
AGTATGAAAGAGTTCATAAAGAATATGAGTTACTTACTGATAGTTGGTTCGATTTTACGGCACGTCAACCCTTGTTGGGTTATTTTATGCTGAAGACGTTTTGTTTTATACATCCTTGTTGGTCATCGTCTAAAAAGAAAGGCCGAAGGAAAAAAAAACAGAGGAAAGGAAAAAGATTGGTTGATTGATTGGTTAGTTAGTTGGTTCGATTTTACGGCACATCAACCCTTATTGGGTTATTTTATGCCGAAGACGTTTTGTTTTATTCCTTAATGTTGGTTGGTTGGTTGATTGGTTGGATTTTACGGTATGTTAACACTTGTTTTATTTCATGTCAAATACGTTTATGTTTTTATTTTATCTTATTTTTAATTAAGATATAAAATCAATTCAGAGTGGTTCCCCTTTTTCAGGTTGGAGGTATAAGAAATCACTTGTTGATATACTGTAAAATCCAATGAACCAATCAAATATGAGAATAGGTGTTTATTGGTATATTAAAAAAGAAATGACACTGTTAATTTTAATTTTACTTTTTTAAAAGGTTTGTCCAACAGGGGTTGGTGGTAGGGCTTAGGGTTAGGGTTGGTGTTTAGAGTTAGTTCAATGGGAAAATAAATAAATAATTTGGGTTCTGTTTTTTCTGGGTCACTCATGTTACTTCAACTAAGAAATAACCGATAACTGTCACTTAGAACTGTATTAACTCAACAGTTTTTAAAATAATCACAGACCACTGGCACCAATGTAATCAACATTTGCACAATGAAATACTATTCACGAATAAAAGTCAACATAAAAAAATAAAAAACGAAAAAAAAAATCTGGTTAGTCTGAGTGCTTTGTCTGACTGTCAGATTCTGTCGATCGTATGTAAATGCGTGTTGCTATTATGTGGATTCAGCCTCTTTGTCTAGGCAGAATCACCAAAGTCTCATTAATCATATATGTTCCGCTTGACCTCTGCCACGTTCAACTCTACTCCTTCAAGTCCTGACGCTTCTCATATCGTTAAACCACTTCCTTTTTTTGTTTTGAATGAGCTCAGATCTCTGTCACCGATATAACCAACATTTGGGTTCAAAATAACACTGCTTATTGTCAAACGAAGGGAGTTAAACAAAGAAATAAAACGTTATAAAAATAAATGAATAAAAAAAGAGAAAGACATTTTGTATGAGAAAATCTAAATTTTTTAGCGTGATAATGTATTTCAACGCACGGAAGTTTTATTCAGTGGATTATCGTTAGCGAAGAAACGAAATAATTTTATACAGAAATAGCACACCGTGCTTTCACTAAGGGCAATAGGTTATTTCCTAGTTGAGTAACAGGATATTACAGAGTGACCCAGAAAAAAACAGAACCCAAATTATTTATCTATTTTCCCATTAAACTAACTCTAAACCCCAACCCTAAAGCTAAACCCTAACACTAACCCCTGTTGGACAAACTTTTAAAAGAATTAAAATTAAAATTAACAGTTTTATTACAAAATTTGTGGGTTCTGTATTTTCTGGGTAACCGTGTAATATTATGTTACTCAACTATGGGGGTTAGGGTTAGGGTTAGGGTTTAGGGTTAGTTTAATGGGAAATAAATAAATAATTTGGGTTCTGTTTTTTCGGGGTCACCCTGTAATATTCATATTACTCAATAGGGAGATAGCGTTAGGGTTTAGGGTTAGGGTTTAGGGTTAGAATTGGTTAGAGTTAGGGTTGGTTAGGGTTAGGGTTAGGGTTAGGGTTTAGGGTTAGGGTTAGTTTAATGGGAAAATAAATAATAATTTGGGTTCTGTTTTTTTCTGGGTCACCCTGTAATATTATATTACTCAACTAGAGGAGATAGGGTTAGGGTTTAGGGTTAGGGTTTAGGGTTAGAATTAGGGTTAGGGTTAGGGTTTCGGTTAGGGTTTAGGGTTAGAGTTAGGGTTTAGGGTTAGGGTTAGTTTAATGGGAAAATAAATAAATAATTTGGGTTCTGTTTTTTCTGGGTCACCCTGTAATATCATGTTACTCAACTAGGAAATAATCGAGCTAAAATCAGCTGGGTAAAAGTAGTAAAAAAAGTTAAAATAGTATTAGAATGAGATTTATTATTAAGATTTAAAAAAAAGAAGTAACAGGACCTGTAGATATACCACTGTATGATAATCTAATTATTACAACGTTTGATATGTTTACTTAAGAGCTATTGCGAAATAGTTCAATATGTAAAAAGTATAATAATCTTGATTTACCTTTCTCTTTAACTTTTTTCTATCTTTGTTTCTTTTCGTTCGACCTGTGGATATACCACAGTATGATAATTTGATGATTACAACGTTTGATATGTTTACTTAAGAGGTATTACTGAATAGTTCAATATGTAAAAAGTATAATAATCTTGATTTACCTCTCTCTTTAACTATTTTTCTTTCTTTGCTTCTTTTGATTCGACCTGTGGATATTCCACAGTATGATTATTTGATGATTACAACGTTTGATATGTTTACTTAAGA
>CM042174.1:57495078-57507578 GCA_023376005.1 Doryteuthis pealeii
AAAATGTTGAATGAAAAACTAGCGTTCTTTGGATGTTTGAAATTATGAACGCTAAGACAAGCAGTTGTAAAGGTTTTTTCTCTTCACAATAATAATCTACATATTTCTCCACTAGACATGAGGAAATACATCAGACAGATCCAGGATAAAGCTCTAACCGCATCAGCATGGATAGGGCAATCCCACCGTGTGACAACGAACGAACAAAGTCTGGTGGTATCGTGAGGTAATGCTGGGGCATTCTGGATAGTGGCAATGATGCTTCGGACCCGAAACCATGCCTGAACTTTGTTGGATGCAATGCTACTGTGTAAATAGCAGTCGTTGTATGAAGTTAATTATATTATATTAGAAGTGGCTACCCGGTGTCACCTGGGTAGAGGAATGGACAAAATTATCATTTTCATTATCACTGAATCACGAGTTGGACCCTCACAGGATGCCCCAGTAAAATCCCCATGTAGAAAGACCGTGCGTTGATCAGGCCGGTGGAACGTTCCCAAAAAGTGCCCAGACACTCTGAAAAGAAAAATCAATCTGTCTGTCTGTCTGTCTGTCTGTCTCCCTCTCTCTCTCTCTCACTCTCTCGTTGTCTCTATCTATCTATCTATCTATCACATTGTCTGTCTGTTTGTCTGTCTTTCTTTCTTTCTCTCTCTCTCTCTCTCTATCTCTTCACTCCTCTCTCGCTGTCTCTTATCTATTTATCTATCACTTGTCTGTCTATTTGTCTGTCTGTCTGTCTGTTTGTCTCTCTCTCTCTATCTATCTAATCTATCTACCTCTCACTCGTCCTCTCGCTGTCTTGTCTTCTATCTATCTATTATTCTAACCTCTCATCTCGCTATTTTGTTCTAAATTTGTCTGTCTTGTTTTTGTCTGTCTTTCTCTCTCTGTCGTAATCGATCTCTCTTCATCTACTCACTCCTCCTCTCTCTCCTCTCTTCTCGCTTCGTATCTATCTTCTATCACTTTGTCTGTCTGTTTGTCTGTCTGTCTTTCTCGTCCTCTTCTCTATCTATCTCTCACCTCTCTCTCTCTCTCTCTCTTCTCTCTCTCTCTCTCTCTCATCTCTCACTGTCTCTATCTACTATTATCACTTTGTTCTGTCTGTCTGTCTTTCTCTCTCTCTCTCTCTTCTCGTCTCCTCTCTCTCTCTCTCTCACGCTGTCTCTAATCCATCTATCTATCTATCTATCAACATTGTCTGTCTGTTTGTTCTTGTCTGTCTTTCCTTTTCTCTCTCTCTCTCTTCTCTTACTCTATCTCTCTCTCTCTCTTCTCTCTCTCTCTCTCTTTCGGCTGTTTCTATCTATCTAATCTATCATTTGTCTGTCTGTTTGTCTGTCTTCTTTCTCTCTCTCTCTCTCTCTCTCTCGTCTCTCTCTCTCTCTCTCGCTGTCTCTATTATCTATCTATCTATCAACTTTGTCTGTCTGGTTTGTCCTGTCTGTCTTTCTTTCTCTTCTCTCTCTCTATCTATTTCTCATCTCTCTTTCGCTGTCTCTATCTATCTACTCTATCAAATCACTTTGTCCGTTCTGTTTTGTCTGTCTTTCTTTCCTTTCTCTCTTTCTCTCTCTATCTCTCTCTCCCTCTCTCTCTCTCTCTCTCCTTTCCGCTGTCTCTATTATCTATCTATCACTTTTGGTCTGTCTGTTTGTCTGTCTTTCTGTCTTTCTTTCCTCTCTCTCTCTCTCTATCTCTCACGCTTATCTATCTATCTATCTATCTATGCTATCTATCTATCTATCTTCATACTTGTCTGTCTGTTGTCTGTCTGTCTTTCATTTCTCTCTCTCTCTCTCTCTTTCGCTTTCTATTATCACTTTGTCTGTCTGTTTATCTGTTTTCTTTTCTCTCTCTCTTCTCTGTCTCTACTATCTATGTATCACTTTGTCTGTCTGTTTGGTCTGTCTTTCTCTCTCTCTCTCATCTCTTCTCTTCTCTACTCTCTCTCGCTGTCTCTATCTATCTATTCCTATCCTTTGTCTGTCTGTTTGTCCTGTCTTTTCTTTCTTTCGTCTCTCTCTCTCTCTCTCTCTTATCTATCTCTCACTCTCTCTCACGCTGTCTCTTTATCTTCTATCACTTTGTTGTCTGTCTTTCTCTTTCTCTTTCTCTCTCTTCTCTCTCTCTCATTCCTCTCTCTCACTGTCTCTATATCTATCTATCTATCTCACTTTTGTCTGTGTGTCTGTCTTTTCTTTCTATCTCCTTTCTCCTTCCATCCCCTCTCTCTCTCTCTTCGAAGAACTTCCTCTTTGATTTGAATGTTGAAGAAACTTGTTGCAGATAAATTTTTCTCTGAATTTCATAACTATTTCTTATCCTTATACATTCATCTTTTAACGTGGTTGCTAAGCTTAACCACTGCAAAAAGAATTCATGCAGTTTCATTTTTTTATGATTAGAATCTTATTATAATGAGATTGTGGGTTTGTCTGTCTGTAACCAAACTATATTACTATAACAAGTCACAATTCCCTTTTGTTTATTTAATCAATACATTCTTCACATGAATTTTTATTTTTTTTATTTAAACCACTCCAATTTTAAATAAAATTGTTTAGCATTATAAATTGTTGACCATATCTAATACTAATTAACATACAATTTTATATTATATTATACAAAATAGCGGTTTATCAGTGTGAATGGAAGCTAATTTGCATATTGATATTAGAAAATTTGATATAATAAATATATGCTTATAGTATTATTGATTTCTCAATTGTTTGGTTTTATCTTATTGATATGAGCAAAATTCGGGATAAATCTAAAAGAAATCCATTAACAAGAAGAAATAACTGTAATATTATTTCTTTACTTCCTATTTTAACTGAATAGTTAAATCATGAATTTTAGCCAATGAAAGACTGGGTGGTAACAGGAAAATGATGGAAGAGTTAAGTGTTTCAAATGTTGTTCTATTTTTCAATTTTCTCTGTTCAAAATCTTTTTTATCTGCTTCTATTAGTTATAAGACTTTCTAATTTAATAAGATATTTTATTTATAAAACCTTAAATACTTTGCAATGCGGGGTGCAATATATTTGCTAGATAAATAAAATCTTCATTAGTTTTGCTCAAAACCAAGCCTTGGTGATATTTAATGTGTTAATATACTTTGTCGTTATTGTTTTATTTCTTAGTTTCATCCGGACATACTACACACAACTGCCCTTTATATATATGTGTAGATGTTAATACGCTTGTTCCTAAAATCTTCCATCTGTTATCATCCTGAGCAACACCTCTCTGGTTTAAAAAATGAGACCGGTCCAAATTGTCCAAGATTCAATAGAAAAATGTAAAATCCAGATTATCTGGTGTCGCTTAATCGCAGATTTCTTATTTGTCCCATTTTATTTCACCATTTAAAAATGAAACATTCCAATTTTTGCGTCGCTTAATATCCCAGACGTAAATGAAAAAATGAATTTAAAAAAAAAGAGAGAATTACGTTGTTTATATTTGTATATAAGATTGTGAAACATGGACGTTTATAATTAAGAAATTGAATTCATCGTTTTTTTGGCTTAAACAGCTGCTCTTATTTTGATTCGTTTCATCGAATTCCATGTGTGGCGGTGTAATATTAGAAAAAAATTAAAAAAACACAAGTTCATAAACAAGTTGATGTTTATTTCGCTACGGCGCAGTCGGTTTGCAATCTGTTTCCAAAAATTAGATTTCCTTTCATCGTAATCACACACCTAATGAATAACAGAATAATACGTATCACAGAAATATAAGAAACCTGCGAGTCTTTTTTCATTTTGTAATTTTATACTACATCTGTCGAAGTCACTTTAATAACTCTTCACACAAAACACACACACACCACCACACACGCTACACACACACATCACACACACATAATATATATACATTATATATGCGTTGTGTGTGTGTGTGTGTATTTAGGGCAGCATTGTTTCTTGTAGGCATATATTTGTTAAAATTGGCCAGCCATTTTTATATTCAAGTTTTGTACCTTTGTTTTTCCGTATTGCCAGGATTATTTTTGTGATATCTGGCGAAAATTGGCTGATGTATTTGCATATGTCCATAAGAATATAAAAACAATAATAATAATAACACTAAATAATAATATAAACAACAATAATAAAGCACATACCTATATATAAATAGAAAATGGAAAAGCCCATTGTTGTAAGGTTTCAAAAACCTGAAAATGACCCACGATAGGGCAGAAAGTACTTGGTCTATGCATATGGAAATCATCAGCCAATTTTCCGCCAGATATTACAAAATAATCCGGCAATACGAAAACAAAGACAAAAGTTGCAGACAAAAATGGTTGCAATTATTTTAACAATATATATATATATATATATATATATATATATATATTATATATTATATATATATATAATATATATATATATCAAATATTATATATATCTATATGTATGCATATCACATATATATACCATATATATTTGGGAGAATATTGCTTTAATTGAAGTCAGCACCTAATTTTTTGAAAGTTAATTCATTATGGTTAACTTTCAAAAATAGGTCTGACTTCAATTAAGCACATATTCCTCCCAAATATACTGTCGCTGAAAAAGCTAGATTTGTTTACATATACATATATATATACCCATATATATATTTATTAACACATATATATATTACATATATAGATCCATTATATATAATTATATATTAATATACAGCGTATATATACATATATATATATATTTATATACATATGATATATACATATATATATATTCATATGTATAATACATATATATTATATACCTATATATTATTATATATATAATATATATAATATAAATAACATATACATACATATATATACATATATATCATATATCATATATATATATACACCACACACATACACACACACACACACACAATATATTATAATATATATATATATATATATATATATATATATATATATATATATTTATATATAATATATATGTGTGTGTGTGTGTGTGCAACTAGCTGTACATCTTATTCTGATTTGTTTTGGCTGAAAGACAACTTAAACTTGATGTATACGAACCGGTATAATGTTGTAAATAAATAAAAAAATATTAAATTAATTAGATAAAATAAATAACAAATAAAAGACTTATCTCTTTATATATGAGAAAGATTAATGAATGATTCAAGAAACACTATATTTCAGGGGTATTTTAATTCTATCTTATTATTGTGGGTTTGTCTGTCTGTAACCGAAATATATTACTATACAAGTCACATTCCTATTGTACCATGATTTTATTTTTTATTTAAACCTCAATTATTAATAAAATTGTTTTTGCATTACTTACAACTGTTTGACCATATCAACATACTAATACATGCAATTGTATTAATATATACAAACAAAATAGAGGTTTCAGTGATGAATGGGAAGGCTAATTTGCATATTGATCTTAAAAATATTTTAATAAATATAGCTTAGTATTATTGATTTCTAATTGTTTGGTTTTATCTTATTGAATATGAGCAAAAATCTCTCATAAATCTTAAAAGAAATCCTTAACAAGAAGAAATAACTGTAATATTATTCTTTACTTCCTATTTTAACTAAACAGTTTAATTAGGAAATTTACCAATGAAAGAGGGAGTAACGGAAAATGATGGAAGAGTTAGTTTCAAAGTTGTTCTATTTTCAATCATACCCCTCTGTTCAAAATCTTTTTATCTACATTCTTATTCGTTTCATTAGCCTTTCTAATTTAATATAATATTTTATAAAATTTAACTAAATACTTGCACCCGGAGGGTGCATATATTTTGCTAGTATATATAATGCTAAAGCCATATTTGTTGGAGACAGTACTGGCATTATCTTAGCAATAGCTGAGAGATGAAGGTGTCAATACTTTTTTCTAAGTGTATTAATTCGAAATTGAACGTAATATCAAGCTGGATTATTTATTATATATATATATAAATATATAATATATATATATAATTAATAATTGATATATAGTCTTGAAGGCAGTTACAATGCGTATATTTCGTATAAAATTCGATAATTAATGAAATAATCAATGGACACGAACGAACTAGGCAAAATATTGTCACCACACGTTAAACATCGTACCAGCAGCCTTTTTCAACTTTATTAAGTCTCATCAGCGATGTAATACATGTTCTCTCTCTCTGTCTCTCTCTCGTCGCTCTCATTGTCTCTCGTCTCTCTCTCCTCTCTCTATATATATATATAATATATATATATATAGAGAGAGAGAGAGAGATAGAGTGAGGAGGTGAGTGAGTGAGAGAGAGAGAGAAGAGAGAGAGAGAGAGGAGAGAGAGAGAGAGAGAGAGAGAGAGAGAAGTATGAAAACACATTGTTAAATGAATATGTTTTACATCTTTTTTCATTGCTGATGTGACAATATTTCGATTTAATAAAAAATCATTATCAGAGCATAATGATTAATTAGGTTCCGTTTTAGATGTAAATGTTTTTAATCCGAACCAATCAAGAAGAAGCAGAAATAATTTAAATTCAAACCGGAAGCATTGTTTTTTCCCCAAAAAGCGTGGTAACTCCGGATGCGATCGCTTCGTCCGCTTGTTCATTCGCTGCGTCCTGCTGTTTCACTTTTAATAAATCGAGATTATTTTGAATAATAGAAATGAAAAGAATATAAAACATATTCATTTTAACAACATAATGTGTTTTCATATCCATTTATCTATACATATACAGTCGGATTCAATTACCTTACTCTTGCTTTTTCAATAGTTTTGTATATTATATAACAGTTAATAAATGCTCCTCCGGGTGCCAGTATTTAATATTAAGAATGGTCGATAAAAAGATTTTGAAACATGAGGGGGGTATGATAGAAAATAGAACAACTTTGAAACCTAACTCTTCCATCATTTTACATTACTTCCTGTCAGTCCTTTGTTCAAATTTTCCTAGATTTAAACTATTTAGTAAGATAGGACGGTTAAAGAATAATATTACAGTTATTTCTTCTTGTTAATCGTTTTTCTTTTAAGATTTATCCCTGAGATTTTTTGCTTATATTTAGTAAGATAAACCAAACAATTTGAAAATCAATAATACTAAAGCACATATTTATAAATCAAATTCCTTAATATCAATATGCAAATTGCCTTCCCATTCACACGTTAAACTGCTATTGTGTTTGTATATTATAATACAGTTTGCATGTTGTTTATCATGTAGATAAGGCCAACAGTATAAATAATGTAAACCAAGTTTTATTAAATATTGAAGTTTAGATTTAATTAAAATAAAAATCTTTGAGAATGGTGAGATAAATAATAAAGGGAATTGTGACTTGAATAGGAATATAGTTTTCGGGTTACAGCAGAAAAACACCAATCTCCATTATAAATAAGAAGATTTATATTATATTATATATATATATATATATATATATTATTAGTGTAAAAATTATGGTAAAATGAATGATGGATGAAATCAAATGATGAAATGAGGGGGGATAAATTAAAAATCCTTCCAAGGGACCCCTCTCAAAAGTATTAAACACTTTTTGAGAGTGGGTCCCTGAATAGAAAGTTTCTCATCTATTATTAGACTCCTTTGAAGGCATCAAGTTAATATAATTATTTTATAAGTTATTAGAGAAGATTCAAATCCCGTCTTTACTTTGTATATCTGTGAAATGGGTTGATTTTATTGTATAATATATAATTATTATATATATATATATATATATTATTATATATACTAGCAAATATATGCACCCTTCGGGTGCAAGTATTTAGGTTTTGATGTAATAAAATATCATATCAAATTAGAAACTATTCAGAATGATAACTGAGGGTGTATAATCGAAAAATAGAACAGCTTTAAATTTAACTCTTCCATCATTTTCCCTCACTTCCGTCTTTCATTTTCCTAATTTATCTATTTAGTTTAGATTATGAAGTATTTAATAAAATTAGTTCTTTCATCTTGTTTATAGATTTCTTTTAAGATTTATCCCCGAGATTTTTGCTCAAATTCGTTAAGAGAAAACAAACAATTAGAAATCAATAATACTAAGCATATATTTATTAAAATCAAATTCTTGATATCAATATGCAAATTAGCCTTCTCGTTCACACTGTAAACCGCTATTTTGTTGAATATATAAATATACTTGCATGTTATTAGTATGTAGATCCACAGTATTTTATAAGGTATAACATTTTATCAATAATTGAGTTTTAAATAAAAAGGATTGTGACTTGAGCAGTGATTTGTTTCGGTTACAGACAGACAAACACACAATCTCCATTTATATAAGATATATATATTTATTTAATCTTGTCTGGTTAACTTCCGGTGAATATTGCTACATTGTAACTATCTTGAATTCAAATAAAAACGGTCAAATAGAAGAATATTTACTTAGCTTTTTTTAACAGTTGTAGATAAAATAAGATATATCAAATTAATTAGAAAAATCCAGTAAATAATAATAAATAAAAAGATTATCTTTAATTATATATTAGAAAAATTGGATAAATGATTTTAGAAAACTATATTTTTACCGAGTATTTTAAAATTCAAATAGATTAAATATTATAATTTAAATATTTAAATTACAAAAGACAAAGTGTTATTTTTGCTTATATCAACAGCTCTAGACTGACCGTAATTTTAAGAGGGCATTACATTTTAAAGAATTAACTATATGTAAAGATAAACATAATTATATATATTCTAGCAAATATATGCCCACCTCAGGTGCAAGTATATTGTTTTTGATGTAATAAAAATACTGTATCAAATTAGAAACTATTTTAGAAATGATAAACTGAGGGGGTATAATCGAAATAGAAACAGCTTTAAAATCTAACTCTTCCATCATTTTCTTTAACATCCCGCTCTTTCATTTTTCCTAATTGATCTATTTAGTTAGATTATGAAGTATTTAATAAATTACAGTTCTTTCGTCTTGTTTATGGATTCTTTTTAGATTTATCCCGAGATTTTCGCTCGAATTCGTCAAGAGAACCAAACAATTAGAAATCAATAATACTAAGCATATATTTATTAAAATCAAATTCCTTAATATCATATGCAAATTAGCCTTCTCGTTCACTCTGTAACGCTATTTTGTTTGAATATATAAATATACTTGCATGTTATTAGTATGTCGATTAATTCAACAGTGTTAANTACAACACGCATTAACCAATAGAAATATAGGTGACTGCAAGATATATGCATATCGCATGATTCACTGGTGTCAATCCTCGAAGGATTTCTCTGAAATTAGGTGTAAGCCAAGTCGAGAATTATTCAAACATTTATACTGAATGGAAATTGTTAAGTGCTAACTGTTCCCCTGTTGTCATTCTGTAATGTTGCGCCGAGAGAAAATGTACGAAAACACACTTGTATATCATGCAATGAATTAATAGTATGCTGAGCGTAGAGATCAATTGATGAGTCATCGTAGCGTTTTGGTAAACTTGCTGGACTGTGACGTCATAGTAAGCGAGTTAGAAATCCAGTCTTGATATTACGTTCAATTTCGAATTAATACACTTAGAAAAAGTATTGACACCTTCATCTCTCAGCTATTGCTAAGATAATGCCAGTACTGTTCTCCAACAAATATGGCTTTAGCATTATATATACTAGCAAATATATGCACCCTCCGGGTGCAAGTATTTTAGTTAAATTTTATAATAAAATATTATATTAAATTAGAAAGGCTAATGAAACTGAATAAGAATGTAGATAAAAAGATTTTGAACAGAGGGGGTATGATTGAAAAAATTAGAACAACTTTGAAACTAACTCTTCCATCATTTTCCGTTACTCCGTTCTTCATTGGTAAATTTTCCTAATTAAACTGTTTAGTTAAAATAGGAAGTAAAGAATAATATTACAGTTATTTCTTCTTGTTAAGGATTTTCTTTTTAAGATTTATTGAAGAGATTTTTGCTCATATTCAATAAGATAAAAACCAAAACAATAGAAATCAATAATACTAAGCATATATTATTAAAATAAATTTTAAAAAGATCAATATGCAAATTAGCCTTCCCATTCACACTGTAAACCTCTATTTTGTTGTATATATAAATACAATTGCATGTTATAAGTATGTAGATATGGTCAACAGTGGCTTCGGCCTCTGGACCATTGCTATAATTAACGGCGTCGATCCCAGGGGGCTATCCCCCCAGGCAACACCTGCCCCCTTGATTTAAAGGGGCAGGGATGGGTATATTGCCCAGCGCCTGAGGCGCCCCCCTTTAGGGGGAATGCCGACGGGATCGACGCAATTTTTCACCTGCCACCCCATGATTCTCGGCTTGTGGGTGATCCCACATAAATAGGGCCTTTTGCCTGACCCGTACAAGTGGGGTACGTGGAGAATATCATGTAGATATGGTCAACAGTGTAAGTAATGTAAAACAATTTTATTAATAATTGAGGTTTAAATAAAAATAAAATCATGAAGAATATGATGTAAATAACTAAAGGAATTGTGACTTGTATAGTAATATAATTTCGTTTACAGACAGACAAACCCACAATCTCAATAATAATAATAATAATAAATAGTTAATAATATATATATATATAATATATATATATATATATATATATATATATTATATATATATATAGGCCGGGTTTAGCACAGTCGGCAGAGCGTTCGGCTAGAAACTGCAAGGTTGTTAGTTCGATACCAGCCCTCGCCAACTCAGCGAATGAGTAGCACAGGGATCTGTGCGGTAAAAGTAAGGAGCTGGTGGTAGGTGTGGCGCTCCACCTCAGACGCACAAACAATCTCCTTGGTCTAGCGCTAGGAAAAGGGGATAGACAACCTCGCTGATTGGCTGATACCGACTTTAGGACCTCCCGACGACTTTATATATATATATATATATATATATATATATATATATATATTGAGATGAACATTTGATAGTGTAAATTTAAACACTTATTCAGGTTGGTTATATATAATATATATATATATAATATATATATATTATATAACACTCAATACATATATAAGACATAATATCTCACTCACTCACTCTCTCTCACTCTATTTCTCTCTCTCACTATATACATATATATACAAAGGCTCGTTGATAAGTAACTTCCTATTCTAATACAAAATTTGGTCAGTTTTCAATATTTTCCTAAGTATTGTCAACTGGCCAGATTTTGAATTAAAATAGGGGTTTACCATTCAACCACACACACACACACACACACATACACGCACACGCACACACTCACGCATGCACACACGCGCATACATACACACGCGCAGACATACACTCGCAAAGACCCACACACACACAGGCACACACATGCACACGCAAACATCCCGCACTCTCTCTCTCTCTCTCTCTCTCTCTCTCTCTCCCCTTTAACCCATCAACTTAAGGAGAAGTCCGACACAAAACATCTGCTACAGCTAGGGGAGTAAACCCCGAAAATAAATAAAAAAAACTGGAGTCCCTAAGGTGGTGTGATGCTGAAATCCAGTGCTACCCATTAACTCCTGCTACACTACCGTTGCCAAACCACATTGGTACCTTACGTTTCCTTTGGATCACAGCGGCAATGTAGTGAGGTGGGTGTGCTGCATGGACAACAGCTCATTCTCCATGTGTACCCGCCCAGGCTATGTAGACGGAAGAATGCCAACAATATATATATATATATATATATATATATATGGAGAAAAGTAGACAAACACGGGATGTTATGGAAACTGGATGTTTATTGTCGACGGTGCAGCGTTTCGGTCATTTAGACCTTCTTCAGGACACAAGTATAGTTCTTGCTTCGATGAAGGGCCTTTTCAAAATGGTGAAAAAAGTAGGTTGTCAGTAGGGGCAGTCGAAACAAGTCAACATGTTCTCAAATGCCTATAATTTCCCGCCTATCCTCCTTCCACTATTCCCCTTTCATTCTCACAAACTTGTGACCCCAGCTCCTATAAAAATCTATACTGCTTATTTTCGTTTGAACCATTATCAATTCCTACTACCTCCCACTACCAACTCTTACTACATCCCACTACCAATTCCTATGCTACTGTTCGTTTTAAAACGAGACACTTGAAACATTCCATCTGTTTCACACCTGAAGATGGTAGATAGACATGCCGAAAGCGCTCGTAAAGAAACATTTGGTAGATTGCTACACCAGTTCCACCCTGACATTAAAAAGATGGCCAGACAGTTAGATTGGATTGAACAAAAACTCGTCTGACAAGATTCGTCAGTAGAGTTTAACATAACATGTCTAAAAGAAAGAAATGCTGCCTAAATGCCCTTATAAATATATATATATATATATATATATATATATATATGTGTGTGTGTGTGTGTGTGTGTGTGTGAGATGGAAGTGAATCCGATGGTATGTAGTATAGTGATAAATTTGAAACACGTGGACACACACACACACACTCACACGATAAAAGAAGAACATTTGA
>CM042174.1:57512578-57539442 GCA_023376005.1 Doryteuthis pealeii
AAAAAATTCAATAGACATGGGTTACGTATGATTGGATAAAATGATGTGTGTGTGTGTATGTGAAGGTGAATTGAATGTGTGAGAGTGTTTATGGGCTGCATAAAGGTTGCGTACGCGTAGTAACTGGTCACACACATGATACGTTGATCTGTTAGTGTGCGGTATTTTAACAGCGCTTACGTGCGAGCGCTTGTGCCTGTGCATGTATGTGTGTGTGTATGATTTTTTTCTGTCGGATGTGTAGGTTATGTATGTTGTATATAGCTGGGTTGTGTTAGTTGAGGAGTGCGGATAAATAATATTAACTATAAGATTGCAAATGTTGTATATTATGGGCGGGTGGGGGTGGGTAATACGATGTGTAGCGATGTCAATCGGACGTTGCTGCACGCGGTTACACATAGACACGACATAGGGAAACAAGGAGTATGTGGATGATTTATATATACTAGCAAATATATGCACCCTCCGGGTGCAAGTATTTAAATTTTAATGTAATAAAATATTGTATTAAATTAGAAAGGCTAATAAAACTAAATAAGACTACAGATAAAAAGATTTGAAACAGAGCGAGTATAATAAAAGATTTGAAACAGAGGGAGTATAATAAAAAATGTAACTGAAAATTACTCTTCCATCACTCTCGTCTTTCATTGTTATTTTTCTAATTTAAGTATTTAGTTATAAGAGGAAGTAAAGAATAAAATGACAGTTATTTTATCTTGTTAATGGATTTCATTTAAGATTCATTGAAGAGATTTGTGCTTATATTCATTAAAATAAAACCAAACAGATAGAAATCAATAATACTAAGCACATATTTATTAAATTCGATTTTTTAATATTAATATGCAAATTAGCCTTCCCGTTCACACTGTAAACCGCTATTTTGTTGTATATATAAATATAATTGCATGTTGTCAATATGGAGACATGGTTAACAGTATTAATAATGTAAGACAATTTTATTAATAATTGAGGTTTAGATAAAAATAAAATCATGGAGAATATGATGTCAATAACTAAGAGAATTGTGACTTGAGTAGGAATATAGTTTCGGTTACAGACAGAAAAACACACAATCTTCATTATAATAAGATATATATATATATATATATATATATATATATATAAATCATCCACATACTCCTTCTTTCGACATCTCACGTCAAATATTTTTTCGAACACTGTATTCTCTGTATTTTTACCGTTTTAATTTCAAATATCAAACATCTTGGCCAGACGATGGCCGTTCTTCTGTATAATCAAAAAATATGTTTAATATATCATCTATTATTATTGTTTTTTTATTATGTATTTAAAATAATAGTAAATAGAATACATTGTGTACAAGAACGTACTCTCGGTCGAAACACGTGTCGGCACTTCATTAAACAATTTTATCCATTCAACATTTTATTCCCTTTATTTATTTATTTATTCTTTTAACTCACACACAACACACACACACACACATATATATAATATATATATATATATATATATATATGAAAGCTAAATTGAGTCAAACACAAGCTAGGTTTTCACCTAAAAGATCTTCCGGCTAATACTATATTATCCTGAAGATTGGCAAAGTACAGAAGGATCCTGATTGTACTATCCTGAAGTCCCTTTAGGTGAAACCTAGGTAGTGTCTGATTTAAATTAGGTTTTTAAATTTGGTCTATTTTGCATAATAAGCGCTTTTTAAACATTAGGTTAGTCGACTCTTTCTGAGCTTTTCGTTTTGGGTCAGGTTACACACACACACACACACACACACACACACACACAACACACACATATATATATATATATATATATATATATATATATATATATATATATTAACCTAGGTTTGGCAACAAGTCTAGGAAAAGGAAAAATCTGAATTTTAAAACTGTTAAATCCTGCTTAATTAAATTTGCTTGTATCACATCCTACTCACCCAGAGAGTTTGGTAAATTCCTCTCTCTCTCTCTCTCTGTCTCTGTCTCTCTTTATCTTTCTCTCTCTCTCTCCCCCTCTGTCTACACACACACACACACACACACACACACACACACACACACATATATATATATATATATATATATACATGCACACACAAACACACACACATTATATATATGTGTGTGCGTATATATATATATTATTATACTAAACCAGAGGGAATCAGTGTTTGTCTCCTAAAGGCTTTTTACTGTTTCGTTTTACACGAATTTTATACTAGATTATTCCTTAGTTTTAGGATTAAGTAATGTTTGAAAAAATCCATTTTAATTGGTTCTAATTAGTGGTAATTTAAAATTAAGTAAAAAACTAATCCCTCTTACTAATATTCTGCCTATCATTTCCCCCTCTCTATGTATATCTTGATTACCTCCTCGTTATATATTTTAGTTGAATTAGAGAGTGATTTATAAAGTATCTAATATACTTGTATGTCAAATTTCACAAGCAGCTTGCCCGTAGCTTAAATTAGCCCAAACATTCCCTTTCTTAGAAATCTTACAAAATGATTTTAATGTTTTTTTTAATTGCCCATCCGTATTTATTTAAAAAAAAAATTAATTCACTTTGTAAACTCACCTTTACTGATCCCTATTATCTATCCAGAGCTCAATGGTTGACCCAATGGATCACGTTTTGTCTAGTATATATATATATATATATATATATATAATATATATATATATATATATATATATATATATATATATATATATATATGAAGAAATTTAATTTTTTTATAAATGACGAAAGTTAGAACAATTTTTCTAACTCCTATCATTTATAAAACATCCATTAATTTTCTTCTTCCCATAATCAGTCCCGAAGAAGGTTTAAAATAAACCGAAACGTTTAAGCGTTGACTTATTTACATCAATAAATTCATCTTATTTTGGAACTCTGCGTTTTTCAAATTTCTTCATATTGTCGGATTTATTTCCCTATTTTACTCCCATATATATATATATATATATATATATATATATATATATACTAGCAAATATATGCACCCTCCGGGTGCAAGTATTTAAGTTTTAATGTAATAAAATATTGTATTAAATTAGAAAGGCTAATGAAACTAAATAAGAATACAGATAAAAAGATTTGAAACAGAGGGAGTATAATAAAAGATTTGAAACAGAGGGAGTACAATAAAAAATGGAACAACTGAAACTTACTCTTCCATCACTCTCGTCTTTCATTGTTATTTTTTCTAATTTAAGTATTTAGTTATAAGAGGAAGTAAAGAATAAAATGACAGTTATTTTATCTTGTTAATGGATTTCATTTAAGATTCATTGAAGAGATTTTTGCTTATATTCATTAAAATAAAACCAAACAGTTAGAAATTAATAATACTAAGCACATAATTATTAAATTCGATTTTTTAATATTAATATGCAAATTAGCCTTCCCGTTTACACTGTAAACCGCTATTTTGTTGTATATATAAATATAATTGCATGTTGTCAGTATGTAGACATAGTTAACAGTATTAATAATATAAGACAATTTTATTAATAATTGAGGTTTAGATAAAAATAAAATCATGGAGAATGTGATGTCAATAACTAAGAGAATTGTGACTTGAGTAGGAATATAGTTTCGGTTACAGACAGAAAAACACACAATCTCCATTATAATAAGATATATATATATATGAAAATATTTCAGAGTAAATCTTGTTACTGTATAATCATCCAACGAGATGGATAAACAAACGTTAGGCTCTCATAAATTTTTCGCGAAATTGCCTGCACTTTTTATATTTCTCTCCAATCCACTGTAATTGTCTGCCGGATATTTCTTTGGCTTCAATGTCTGGTCAAAGTCCGACATCTAAAATGGCCGCTTAAATATACAAATCTGTCTTTGCAGCGACTAACATTAAGTTTTTATGTTGAAAACTTTATTACAAAGACATATGCAAATGGTGTGGAGTTATTTTGGAATAGTTTAAAGATTTCGGAAGTTGTTTCATATTTCTCTATGATTCATATCCAGGCCATTCATCTCTCCACATTAGGTGTGATACAAACGAAGCTTGTGGAGGCGCACTTTGCGTAACGACTATCGTAATATATATATTTGCCAACCCCTCCGCACGAGCAAGATGTAACACAAGGTCAATTTCTTAACTCTTAACATCCTGTTGAGAATGTTCTAAGTCCAGAGCCCAATACCTATAACCATTTATCAAAAATGTCTAAAAATGGCTGTTTCATTAAAACTTACCTGTTATTTCCCTTAAATTAAAGACTTCTAAATTTGTTTAATAATACATTTAAATAAAGGCTATCATTTGGGGTAGATTATGAAAATAAATGTGACTTCCGGCCGGGTGGAATGAGGTGGTATAGGACATTAAGAGTTAAGCGGAGTTCAAGAGGTTTGAATTCAGAGTTTTCCTTCTCCTAGACCGGTTGCCTAACCAAGGTTAAAGAGCCTAGTCTGCCCTACTATTTATCCATAGCTGGAGGGAGAGTAGGATTCATACCTTTCCCAAGGGTATTAGCGTAATGCAGTTACCACATCCAGGATTTGAACTCGGGTTGACGAGTCCATTTCCAATAACTTTTGAATAGTTGAAAGATTTCAGAAGTTGTTTCATATTTCATGTGGAGGCGTACCTTGCGTAACGATTATCGTTATAAGGAATTGAGTCGGCGATGAATATGATGATTTTAAATTTTTTCGTTTTTATTTCTATTTATGGAGCGCCATACCTTCCATCAGCTCTTTACTTTACTGAACAGATCCATGTGCTATTCCATACACTGAATTGACGAGGAACGGTATCGAACTAGGAATCTTGTGGTTTCTAGCCGAACGCTCTACCGACTGAGCTAACCCGGCCCGAAATGTAGAGTCGGATAACGTATTTTCATCAGAAGTGTATCGTATAATATATTCTTTCGGGTTAGGGAAGAAATCTTGACGTGCAGAAAAAAGTATGCTGGGGGTAGGGAGCGAAAGTGCAAGCTCCGTACAAATATGGCCAACATAAATGTATTTATTTTTTCTTTCTGAGTAGGTATTTGGAGTTTTTTTATTTCTTTTTTTTTTTCCAGGGATGTTTTAGTTTTGTGTCCAAATGCCCGGATAAAAGAAAAATGCAAAGAATGTTAATTATTTCGATATTTCTTCATTCTCTTTCTTTTAATTTCTTCATCTTTTTTCCTTCTTTTATTGTCTTTCACTTCATTCCTCCTTTTTTCAATCTTTCCGCATGTTCTTTGCTGGTTTCATTCTTATCTTCTTTCATCTTCTTTCATCTTCTTTCATCTTGCTTTGTTCTTATTTTCTGGCATTCTTTCATTCTTTTTTTCTTTCCGTGATATTTTCTTTCATTCATTCTTTTTTCATTTTCATTTTCATTCATTTAATGTGTTTCTTTTTGCTTTTTCCATATTTCGCTTTCTTTTCTTCATCATTTATTTTATTTTTCTTAAATTTCTTTCTGTCATCTTTCTTTCTTTCTAATATTTTTGCTTTCTTTCTCCTATTCTCTTTTTTGTATTTTGCATCACACACACACACACACACACACACACACACACACACACACACACACACATATATATATATATATATATATATATTATATAAATGTTATTTCCTAGTTGAGTAACATGATATAACCGGTTGAAAAAAACAGAACCCAGCTTATTTATTTTCCCATTAAACTAACCCTAAACCCCAACCCTAACCCTAAATATTAGCCCTAAACCCTTACCCTAAACCCTAACCCTAAACCCTAATCCTAACCCCTAGTTAAGTAACATAATATTACAGAGTGAACCAGAAAAAACAGTACCCACAAATTTTGTAATAAAACTGTTAATTCTAATTTTAATGTTTTTAAAAGGTTAAGTCCAACAAGGATTAGGGGTAGGGTTTAGGGTTTAGGGTTAGGGTTAAGGGTATTTGCCTGCTCATCCCACTTATGAGGGCTGGACACAAGGTCTCGTTTTTACGTGGGCACATAAAAATTGCAACGATCTGGGGGGCATGGCCCCCTTGGATCGATGCTATTAACTGTACTTTACCGGTCCAGAGGCCGAAGCACACTGGACCCCCAGCCGAGGCCGGGTATAGAAGGTAAGAAGTGTCAAAACATAGAATCTGGAACAGATACTACACTTTGATCCTTCCTTCTAAGCAAGTATTGTATAGGGTTAGGTTAAGGTTAGGGTTAGGGTTAGGGTTGGCGTATTATAATTTTATAGTAATTATAGGCATTTTAGAATGTTGGTGCTATCATCAAAGATTATTTTGTTTAGTTTTGGATTTTTGTGTCTAATATGCATTGCTTCTAAGATTTTTAATCGTTGTTTACATGATTGTGTTTCTATAATGGTAGTGTTATCGTTAAGTATTTTCCGGAATTTATTATTGGGACAAGAGTGTGATTTTAAATTTTGGGCTATTGAGCTATTGTCTGTAAGGTGCATTGTAAGCCGTCTGGAAAGGGTAGTTGTGTTTACACCCATATATATATTTTAATCGAGATACATTCTCCTTATTTAACAATATATGCCTACAAGAAAAAATGCTGCCTAAACACACACACACACACACACACACAAATATATATATATACATATATGTGTGTGTGTGTGTGTGTGTATTTTGTTATCTTTATTTTTTCTCTTTCTTCTTTTCTTTTTTTTCTTTTTTTTCTTTTTCTTTTTATTATTTTTAGCCTTTAAATTCTGCTCATTTTGTTTGTATATACACTCTTACAACTATTTCCCCAAGGAATCTGCCTCAAGCTAAGCCACACCTCATCAAAAACATAGACCTCCCCGCTTCATCCTAAGAAACTAACCCTACCCATTCCAAAATAAGACACCAATCCCCCTCCCCTAAATTGATAGATATAAAAGAGATGTTACTTTGGGAAATTCTCAGCAAGACTCATGTTCTTGTGATTACCTGAAGATGCCGTATTAATACGGTTGAAATAAATTATTGTAATGAAGCAAGTTTAGAGTTTTTTCTCATTTACTATATATATATATTATATATATATATATATATATATATATATATATATTATAAAATAATAAAATTTCGAAGGCAATACAATGCGTAAAAAATAAAGACAAAAAGATGTTTTTATATGTCTAATCGATTTCAAAGCAAAGCTTTATCATCAGAGATTTTTTCAGAAATGACGTGCTTATGTTTTTTTATTTGTGTGGTTATAATTTCTCTTCTTATTTCCTTTTCCTCTCCTTTTTTTTTCCTCTCTTTCTTCTTCTCCTCCTTTATGAATGGGCAAATAACTGTAATTTCTTATTTCTCTCTTTCTTTTTTTCTTTCTTAAAAGTTTGTTGAGAACAAGGCTGACATCCGGTAAGATGTTGCAATGTGTTGCAATGTGTTGCAACCGTGTGAGCATGTCATAATTTCAAAAACAAAAATGAACAAATAAATAAAAACCGTTAATAGAAATTTTTTTTTTTTACATACTTAGCTTTTGTTTCGCTTTCACCTTTCATTTCTTATTCTTTCTCCCTACCACCTCCCTCGCTCGCTCGAGAGCACTGAAATATAAGTACTGTAATCCACTTGGCGTAGCTGATTGAAATAAATATTAAGATAGAACATGACAAGCCAATAAATTGTAAGGCGATCTCTTGTGTTGTCAAATGAAAATTATATTCATACAATTAGAAACATTGTAAATTTGCTACACAAAGCAGACGTACATGTTTATGTTGACAGGGCAAAATTGAATTTCACTTGTAAACGGATTTCTGATGAAAATCATTACGAGTTTTAATTAAGAGAAGTCGAAAGGCAGAAATCAAAACCGGTGCTTTGTTAATTAGTAGAGTTACACATGTTTAATTAATGGCTTTTTCAGAGACTTTCGTTTTCAAATAACTGACTGAGAGGAAGTCTCTCAGTGGAAGATGTTTCAGAGTTACAAGCCCAGTGTCAAGAGTTTCGCTGAGGGTCGATTATGAAAGAGAGAAAGAAAGAAAGAGAGAGAGAGTGTGTGTGTGTGTGTGTGTGTGACAGAGTGAGAGAGAGAGAGAGAGAGAGAGAGAGAGAGAGAGAGAGAGAGAGAGAGAGTGATATTATAGCTTTTTTTTCTGACTAAGAGGATGTCTCTCGTGGAAGATGTTTCAGAGTTACAAGGCCCAGTGTCAAGAGATTCACTGAGGGTCGATTATGAAAGAGAGAAAGAAAGAGAGAAAGAGAGAGAGAGAGAGAGAGAGAGAGAGAAAGAGAGAGAGAGAGTGTGGTTGTGTGTGTGTGACAGAGAGAGAGAGAGAGAGAGAGAGAGAGAGAGAGAGAGAGAGAGAGAGTGCGTGTGTGTGTGTTTGTGTGTGTGTGAGAGAGTGAGAGAGAGAGAGAAAGAAAAGAGAGAGTAGAGAGAGAGGGTGCAAAGAGATGTTATAGCTTTGGTAGAAGAAAGTAATAGAAGGAAGTTTGTGCTTGGGCGGAGGACTTTGTAAATACATACAGAGAGAGATGATAGTTTTTTGGTAGAAGAAAGAAAGGGAGGAAGGTTGAGTGTGTCTGTGTGTGAAAGAGAGAGAGAGAGAGAGAGAGACAGAGAGACAGAGAGACAGAGACAGAGACAGAGAGAGACAGAGACAGAGAGGAGGGATACAGAGAGAGACGATAGTTTTTTGGTAGAAGAAAGAAAGGAGGAAGGTTGAGTGTGTGTGTGTGAAAGAGAGAGAGAGAGAGAGAGACAGAGAGACAGAGAGACAGAGACAGAGACAGAGAGAGACAGAGACAGAGAGGGATACAGAGAGAGACGATAGTTTGGTAGATGGAAGAAAGGGAGGAAGGTTGAGTGTGTCTGTGTGTGAGAGAGAGAGAGAGAGAGAGAGAGAGAGAGAGAGAGAGAGAGAGAGCAAGGAGGTATAAAATTAGCTAGACAGAAAAAGAGAATGGTGTGTGAGAGAGAGAGAGAGGGGAGAGACAGAGAGAGAGAGAGAGAGAGAGGAGGCAAGGAGGTATAACATTAGCTAGAAAGAAAAGAGAATGGTGTGTGTGAGAGAGAGGGAGAGAGAAGCAGTAGTAGGTGATAAGTTTAGGTAGAAGGAAGACAGGGAATGAAGTGTCTGTTTATATATATATATATATATATATATATATGTGTGTGTGTGTGTGGTGTGTGTGCGTGCGTGTGTGTGAGAGAGAGAGACAGAGTGAGAGAGAGAGAGAGAACAAGAGAGAGAGAAAGTAAAAGAGGGAGAAAGAGAACAAGGCAGTTATAATTATAGGTAGCGGAAAGAAAGGGAAAGAAGGATGTGTGGGCATATATATATTTACCAACCCCTCCGCCCGAGCAGGATGCGACACAAGGTCAATTTCTTAATTGTGTGGGCGTATATGTGTGTGTGTGAGATAGATAGAGATAGAGATAGAAGGGGTCCAAATAAAGATCTCTAAAAATCATTCATATTTGATGGGAATACTTGATGCCATTTAACTGTAATTTATTTGGCATTAATTCTTTGCCTACTTAAACCGCTCACAGTGACTCTCTGTTTCTAGACATAAGCAAAGTACAAATACTGATTGTTAGTTATTATAATAGAGCAGTAGGACTTGTAGTACAATTGTTACATAATCATTAGATACCTAATGATTATGACAATAGTGTAGAAATCATATTAGTACAGTTGATGGCCTTGAGAGTGAGTGACAGCGTTTGACCTCACTCTGACCTTGCGTTCTGGGGATGATCGTGAGAATCGGAAGGCAATAGAAGCCCCTTTCCGGTTTAAGGTGTAAGCAACTCAGTTAGTTAGAGTTAGAAGTTAGAAGCGAAGCTAGCAAGATGTGACTCTCCGCGCGCATTGTCTGGTCTGGGGGTTTATGGAATAAAGTAACATCATCGTAAATCGAAGTCTTGTTGTTATTACTAAAAGCTAACAATAGCACAGGGCTTCTGATAAGCAGTGATCCCCAATAGAAACCAGACCCGGAATCCTCAATAGAAGACCAGACGAGACCTTAGAAGATATACCAGATCCGGCCAGAAGAATAGACGACTGAGTAAGAAGTAAGAGAAGTATATAACATATAGATATATAAGGCCGGTAAAGGGCTATGCAACATATATATATATATCTATTTGGTACCGTGACGACGACGCCACGTTACACAATGTTCTGAGTTGAATAGATCGTGAACTTTGAAATATCCCATTATAGAGGTAAACATACCAAAACATTTAGTACTGCCGTGGGGGAAATTGGGTCGTCACAGAGTTAATAATAACTATACTAGTTTTATAATGATTAATATTATCATTAGTTACGCAAAACCATATAACTGTGTACAAAAATATGACTATTATTGAATAGAGACATTTACTTAAAACGCTATAATTATTAGTGTTGTGATGTTAATTCAACAGTAAAAAAAAAGAAGTCGGTAGGGTAAAATGAGACAAGTGTATTTACAATAAGGTACAGGAACGGCTAGCTTGCCGCTAAATGGTAATAGTACAACCTTTTTACTCGGTGTCTCACTATTTATAGTGAGAACCGGTGTATATTCTCCACTGTAGGAACGGCCGGTACAACAATTAGTATCAGATAGGAATACTTGAAACCATATAATAGTGGACAAGTATGAGAGCTGAATGTTTAATTTCTATAAACAGAGCAAGTTTATTTGTGAATAAAAAGGCTTTAAATACCGGGGATATCGTGATTATGGACCATTTCCACTCGTGGATATATGGGGCCCACCGAGCTTCTTCAGACCATGTTTTTTATTTTATTAAGACTCTTAATAAAATAAAAACGTGGTCTGAAGAAACTCGGTGGGACCCAGATACCCACGAGTGGAAATGGTCCATAATCACGATACCCATGGTATTTAAGGCCTTTTTATTCACAAATATATATATACAGGGTGTCCCAGAAGTCGCGCACCATGTATGAAAATACATATAAAAAGACATATGCATATCAATTTCATTCATCATAATCATAATAGATGCTCAATTGTTCACCCTCTCCACTGATACATACATCAATTCTCTTTATGTAGAGCTTGCACAAGATGCACTTTGTACGGACGAAATGTCTGTGTCTTAAGAATACTGATGATTTGTTAATCGTAAGCTCCTGGTTTATTTTCCTTACTGATTTCCTGAGGCTTCTAGCAACATTCACCAAAACCATAGTTGATGTTGCTTCATCAGTTGCACTCTTTCGTCGACCACATCTCTCGCGATCTGCAACTGAGCCAGTTTCTTGGAAACGTTTTATCAAACGGTAGACAGTGGTATGGTTCAATGGCTTTTCTCGCTCGGGATGAGTGCGGTTGAATTCTTCAGCTACAGAGCGGTATGTAGCCCCATCTCTTCCAAACATAAACAAACAATTTAACTCTTTCTTGTATTGTTAATTTCTCACCCATATCCAATAAAATCTGAAAAAAAACACACTGGGATACTCTCTCTCTCTCTCTCTCTCTCTCTCTCTCTCTCTCTATATATATATATAATATATATATATATATATTATATATAATTACCAAGCGTGTTGGTAGATCCTTGCGGAGAGAAAAAAACCGAGCAGAAAGTTTGATTGTAAAAATATACTACCAAACATCAACCAGGAAGAAAAAAATTATTGAAAAAAAGAAAAGACCAAGATATTCGTACCAACAAAAAATAATCTATTGGTACAGTATTTGGCCAAAAGAAAAAACAATTTATATGTATATATATGTATATAAGATATATATATATATATTCATATAACGCTAGGAGAAGCTAATCTGTAAAAAGTGCTCGATACCTAAGTAGAGCCAAGTAATAAAGATAATCTACTGAGTCAGACGAACCTACTATTAGTTTCGCATAAAGCTCTTCAGGGCTAAAATCTGAGTCAGATTTTACCCTGAAGAGCTTTATGCGAAACTAATGTAGGTTCGTCTGACTCAGTAGATTATCTTTATATATATATATATATATACTATATATATATATATATAATATATAATATTTATATCTGGGAAAATATTGGTTGTTTTTAGAAGCATTGAAATATGAAGACCAGAAACAAAATGATGAATATTATGTACTTAATCTTATATATTGACCAATATTTTGAGGTACATTCCTGTTGTGATTATTTTTAGAATTCATGGTTAGCTGACCAAGACTAGTGTAATGAATTCAGTTCTAACAAGAAGCCATTTACTTTTGGTTTTACGCAGTGCCAAGCCAATTATTTTAGTATTGTCGCGTAGCAATTTTTCTGATCAACTCTTGCTAATGGAGTGGCTTGTTAAATATAAGGAAACACTCAAAAAATCAAAAAAACAACCAGAAAATCGATGAAACGAAAGCAGCGAAAGGGTCGGAAAGACAGCTACAAATATGTCAGGTAAGAACCAATTTATGGTGCCTCTTGAGGCCGGATTAATCATTTATTGTTTGACGATATACTTGATTAGATTCCGATCCAATAAATCATGAGGACTTGCTCTATTGTGAATGCTTCCCAAATTGAGAAGAGTGATTTTTTTGACGAATATAAACACCGTCGATATGCGCCATGATGCTTAGAAACAGAACTCTCCAATCAAAAGAGGCTGGAATATACTTGACAAATGTCCTCTAGCAAACCTTTCTCTACTGATTGGACATTTCTACAATCCGTCCGATATTGTAGCTCGCGCCATCGGAAAGAAAGAAAAATATTTGGTTATCTATACATATATAAAGGGAAGTAAGAGTGTATGTATGTCCGGGTGAAACTACGATAGTCTAGTTAAACATTAAACAGTTTTGATAATAATAGTTTGGATAAATATACAATAGTTAAGAAAAGAACCGAGAGTACTTGGTTATCTATACATATATAAAGGGCTGTAGGTGTGTATGTATGTATGTCCGGATGAAACTGCGATAGTCTAGTTAAACATTAAACAGTTTTGATAATGATAGTTTGGATAAATATACAATAGTTAAGAAAAGAACCGAGAGTACTTGGTTATCTATACATATATAAAGGGCTGTAGGTGTGTATGTATGTATGTCCGGATGAAACTATGATAGTCTAGTTAAACATTAAACAGTTTGGATAATGACAGTTTGGATAAATATACAATAGTTAAGAAAAGAACCGAGAGTACTTGGTTATCTATACATATATAGAGGGCTGTAGGTGTGTATGTATGTATGTCATGATGAAACTGCGATAGTCTAGTTAACATTAAACAGTTTTGATAATAAAGTTTGGATAAATATACAATAGTTGAGAAAAGAACCGAGAGTACTTGGTTATCTATATTGTAGGTGTGGCCACCTCAGACGCAAAAAACAATCTGCTTGGTCTAATGCTAGTGCAAAGGGGATAGACTCCCTCACTGTCTGGTTGATACCGACTTTAGGCCACCCCGACGAATTTACTTACTTAAATCCTACATATATTTTTTTCCTTTTTCCTTCTTTCTTTCTTTCTTTCTTTCTTTTGCTTTCATTATTTATTTCCTATATATATATTTCCTTCTTTCTTTCTTTCTTTCTTTCCTTCTTTCTTTCTTCTTTTGTTTATTCTTCCTCTTTCTCTCTTTCTTTCGTTTTCAGTATTTATTTCATTACATATATATATATATATATATATATATATATAATATATGTATATATATGACTAATTAATTGAAAGAGAGTTAGCTGATACTGACTTTAGGCCACCCCGACGATTTTACTTTTACTTTACTTATACGTTCATTAGTACACTTATCTACTTCTTCTTGTTTTACTTATTTGCTGAGTTGGGTCAGTAATTTCTGCTATCATGGATCTAGGTAGCTTGGTCTGTTGTTGGGCTGGAAGTCTTTCTCTTCTTCAGATCTGGTATCAGTTGTCTCTTTGTATGTCTTGTCTTGTGTCGTTGCTTAGTTTTTAATTTAAAAAATACAAGACTTGATGTGGTTTTTGTTAAGAGCTCTTTATTTTCTAGTCACAAGTTAGCCATGGAGAAATGGCCTCGGAGGATAGGCCGCATATTCCGTCTGTCTCGTTTAAATAACCAGCCAACTCCTCTTCCATTCCCTTCGAACACCTCAGCATAACTCCAATTTCTCGCCATCTCTCTCACTCTCACTCTCCTCGTTTGGTTCCGTCTCAGAAACCAAGGTCAGTTATTCACATGAATCGCTTCCACGTTTTCGTATTCTCATTTTTTCTATTATTAATATATTTCACTTTCCACATTCGTCTCACGTCAACTCACCGCTGACCTCACACACTGACTTCCACGCTCATTATTTTCAAATAACAGTCCATTCCTTCTTCTATGCGTGCACGGTGGACTAGTTCACGTACCTAGGTAGCAATATCTCATCAACAGAAATGTATACAGTTAAAGATTATTATCATAAAGACAGCAAGCTAAATGAATGCTAAAGAAAAAGCAACCAAGAAAAAGTGACAAAGACAGTCTTTCTATGAACTCTATGTTATTCTAAATATGGCTGCCGAATCAAAGATGGCGGTCAAATGGTGGCAATTCAATATGGCTTTTGTAAACAACGTTATTATACAAGCACGGACAATGGCGGCTGCAAAATTCCCATTGGGAAAGATAGAAAGCGGGGGACAATCCCCATATGTTATAGTTTCTCTCCTTCATACAAAAACATGTATCGACCGCAAAAACATATATATATTATATATATATACATATATATATATATATATATATATATAGAGAGAGAGAGAGAGAGAGAGAGAGAGAGAGAGAGAGAGAGAAAGAGAGAGAGAGACACACACAGAGAGAGTGAGTGGGTGAGGGAGAGAGAGAGAACGAGACGGAGAGAGAAAGAGAGTGAGTGAGAGAGAGAAATGGAGACGGAGAAAGTGAGAGAGAGAGAGCGAGACAGAGAGACAGTGAGACAAAGAGACGGAGAGAGGAGAGAGAGGAGAGAGAGAGAGAGAGAGAGAGAGAGAGAGAGAAGAGAGTGAGAGTGAGTGGGAGAAAGAGCGGGAGTGAGAGAGAGAGAGAGTGGGTGATTGTGTGTGAGAGAGAGAGACTGTAGAGAGAGAGAAGAGAATGAGACAGAGAGAGAGAGAGAGTGAGAAAGAGAGAGAGAGAGAGAGAGAGAGAAGAGACGGTTAGAGAGAGAGAGAGAGGAGAGAGAGAGAGTGAGTGAGTGGGTGACTGAGATAGAGAGAGATAGAGAGATATATATAGAGAGAAAGAGACGGAGAAAAAGAGACAGAGAGAGTGTATAAGAGAGAGAGAGAGAGAGAGAGAGAGAGAGAGAGAGAGAGAGAGAGACAGAGACAGAGAGAGAGAGAAGGGGATTAGATGACGAATTTATAAAAGACTACAATCAGCTCGGTTTACAATGAATGTTTGCATTAGATACCCAAGGGTTTTCGATGACATAGGGGGCAACTTTTTTTTTGTATGTAAGTGGCACAAGAAAGATATTGTTGGAATAACCCTCATAGCAAATTAGGCGTCATCTTTATTTTCTGTAATAGGCTTAGGGTAATTGTGGATTTTCTCATAGAATTCTTCCTCATAATAAACTAGAGCAATGAAAGAGAAAATACAAAGCAACGTTCCCCAATTGAATAGTGTTAATGATCGTAAATAGAGTCATCGATCTTAAGGAGTTAATAGAACACACACACACACACACACACACACATATATATATATATATATATATATATATATATATATATATATATATGAGAAGTAAATACACAAGCGATGAGTTTTGATATGGTTTTTTTTTAGCCGACAATTTTTGGGAGAACATGTGCTTAATTGAAGTCGTACCTAATTTTGAAAGTTAATTAATTAATAATTAATAAATTAGGCGGGCATACCTATTCAAATGTGAGACTAAACAAATCGAGAAAAATCAGCAGACCTAATAGGCCGAAATGTACATACAGTGGTTGATTTTTCTCGATTTGTTTAGCCTCACATGTACATACAGAGATTGATTTTTCTCGATTTGTTTAGCCTCACATTTGAATAGGTATGCCCCCTAATTAATTATTTATTAATTAATTAACTTTCAAAATTAGATACGACTTCAATTGAGCACAAATTCTCCCAAATATATATATATATATATATTGAATGGAAGTAAATTCGACAGTATGATTGAAAAGAGATAGGAAAAACAAATGTTCATAGTACGCTGACAGATATCTGTTTCGACCTTTATAAGAACGGTCTTCTTCATCCGGCTGTCATCACCTACAGAATGCGAAGAGGATTTTAACTGTTTTAATACACACATCGCTTTGTACGTAAAGACCGTCATAGAGTGCTACATCCATTATAATGAAGTAGCTGCATGGCCACCTGCCCACCATCTCACCACAAACCATCCGAATGAGACGGACTAGGCATGCAGGACACTGCTGGAGAAGCAAGTATGTGCTCATAAGCGACGTTCTCCTGTGGAAGCTAATGTGGGCCACCCAGCAAGGACCTACATTGACCAACTATGCGAGGATGCTGGTTGCTGCGCAGAAGACCTCTCAGAGGCAATGAATGATAGGGAAGGTTGGTGAGAGATTGTCATGGATAGCCATGCTGCTTGCCTGACATCATGATGATGAAGATGATATATATATATATATATATATATATATATATATATGAAGGAAGGGTGGATGGGTTTAGGATCCGACCATATGCTGTAGATAGAAAGAAAGTGGTCAAGAAATGAACAACTCAAAACAAGTCACAGGATGAAACAGTTTCGTCCGTATTCACAGACGCCTTCAGTCAGAGTAACTTTATTAAAGCATACGTTTAAGTACAGGTGGTTTGGTGGTAGTGGGAGTAGCAGTGGCGGCGGCGGCGCCGAGTAGGTCAAGGGGTGAGTGTGTAGTGATGTGAGATAAGGAGGACGGGGATTTGGGGTAGAATGAGGTCGCGGGCTCACTTCATATAAATTTCCCCTACTCCTCCACACAACTGATGAAGTGAGGAGAGAGTTAGAAAGAAAGGCTTGACGGGGGGTCGTAGAGGTCCCCTCTTATAAATCGGCTTGCCCTATCATTTTACTATTCACGGAAATTCGAACCGAACCCTTTAAATAAAAGGATCCACTTCGATGGTTCCCAATTACAACATGAAGGCTCCCGAGTTTCCACAAGAAGCTTCCCGAGTTCGACAAGAAACACCTAAAGAAGGCCAGAGAGAACATCGGCTGAAATATTGTGTCTATCTTATTATAATGGAGATTGCATGTTTTTCTGTCTGTAACCGAAACTATATTACTACTTATGTCACAATTACCTTAGTTATTGACATCACATTCTCCATGATTGTATTTTTATTTTAAACTCAATTATCAATAAAATTGTTTTACATTATTAATACTGTTAACCATATCTACATATTAACAACATGCAATTATATTTATATATACAACAAAATAGCGGTTTACAGTGTGAACGCGTAGGCTAATTTGCATATTGATATTAAAAATGTAATTTTAATAAATATGTGCTTAGTATTATTGATTTCTAATTGTTTGGTTTTATATCAATGAATATAAGCAAGAATCTCTTCAATGAATCTTAAATGAAATCCATTAACAAGAAAAAATAACTGTAATTTTATTCTTTACTTCCTCTTTTCACTAAATACTTAAATTAGAAAAAATAACAATGAAAGACGAGAGTGATGGAAGAGTAAGTTTCAGTTGTTCTATTTTTCGATTATACTCCCCTCTGTTTCAAATCTTTTTATCTGCATTCTTATTTAGTTTCATTAGCCTTTCTAATTTAATACAATATATTATTACATTAAAACTTAATTACTTGCACCCGGAGGGGGCATATATTTGCTAGTAATAATAAAGATGAGATCAACAGTCCGAAAAATATAAACAGTTCATACAGGGTGTTTTTCATTTTTTTTTCCTATGGTTGGGAAAAAGCTACGTTCATATTTCATTTTCATATTTCAGTTTGTTTAGGCTAGACGGCTGGACGGAGAGGACCCCTCTGATCAATCGGCTTGTCCTATCATTTTATTCTTCAGGGAACTTCGAACCGAACCCTTTAGTTAATTGAATAAAGGATCCACTTCGATTGTTCCCGTTGTGTCTATAACAATAAAGATGAGGACAACAGTCCGAAAAATATAAACTGTTCATACGGGGTGTTTTTCATTTTTTTCCTATGGTTGGGAAAAAGCTACGTTCATATTTCATAGCATTTGTTAGTTTGTTTAGGCTAGACGGCTGGACGGAGAGGTCCTCTCTGATCAATTGGCTTGTCCTATCATTTTATTCTTCAGGGAACTTCGAACCGAACCTTTAGTTAATTGAATAAAGGATCCACTTCGATTGTTCCGTTGTGTCTATAACAATAAAGATGAGGACAACAGTCCGAAAAATATAAACTGTTCATACGGGGTGTTTTTCATTTTTTTCCTATGGTTGGGAAAAGCTACGTTCATATTTCATAGCATTTGTTAGTTTGTTTAGGCTAGACGGCTGGACGGAGAGGTCCTCTCTGATCAATTGGCTTGTCCTATCATTTTATTCTTCAGGGAACTTCGAACCGAACCCTTTAGTTAAATAAATAAAAGGATCCACTTCGATGGTTCCCGTTGTGTCTATAACAATAAAGATGAGGACAACAGTCCGAAAAATATAAACAATTCACACAAGGTGTTTTTCATTTTTTCCTATGATTGGGAAAAAGCTACCTTCGTATTTAATAGCCGCTGTTAGTTGTTATTCTCGTTTCCATAGCAACCGTAATTTGTTGTCAATTTTCTTTATTTTATTGTTCGTATTTAAATATTAATGATATGAGTGTCATATTCATTAATCCATTTCTGTTGTTGATGTTATTGTTTTGTTTTGCTTTGTTTTTTTTTTTTTAGTTTCTTTTCCCGCATTTTTTTTTTTGTATTGGTTGGCGATGGGGTTGAGTGTTCGCCTAACGTTTATTAAGCCTTAATGAACCTATGGAAATAAAACAATCTTGACCCACAACACGACTAAGGCTTTGCAATTAATATCAAATTATGTTTCTATTATTAATTTATTGTTATTTCCTAATTAGATCTTTCAAGGTTTAGCTCAGTCGGTATGAGTACTCGCCTCGGAATCCCAAGGTTCTGAGTTCGATACCGGTCCCCGCCAACTCGGCGTATGAGTAGCACAGATTGTATAATCTGATCTGTGCGGTGAAGTGGGGGGGGGAGCTGACGGTAGGTATGGTGCTCCACCTCAGCAAAAAAAAAATCCCTCTGGTCTGAGGCGGAAGCGAAAATGAGATAGACTCCCTCGCTGTCTGGCTGATATCGACAATAGGCCACTCCGCGAACTTAGATCTTATTATTTTTGTTCTTGTTCTTGTTCTAGTTATCATTATGAGTTTTTTTTTTTACACCTGCCGTAGCCGGTGGTTCCCTGGAGGCTGAGTGACAGCAAGTCACCCCTCGTCTCCAGAACTCTTCTGAGTCTCAGTTCTCTGGCAAAGGTCCACCTATATGTTTATCTTTTCGCTTTTTTTTCCTTCTCATTCGTGGGTCGGTCGGGACGGCAAAATTCACCAGATGACAGGTTCTCTTCTTGTTAATCAATATTATTTAGCTCAGTCGGTAGAGCGTTCGGCTAGAAATCACAAGGTTCCTAGTTCGATACCGGTCCTCGCCAACTCAGCGTTATGAGTAGCACAGGGATCTGTGCGGTAAGGTAAGGAGCTGATGGTAGGTGTGTCGCTCCACCTCAGATGCTAAAACATCTCCTTGGTCTAGCGCTAGTGAAAAGAGGATAGACCCCCTCGCTGATTGGCTGATACCGACATTAGGTCGCCCCGACGACTTTACTTATTATTATTATTATTATTATTTCACTCCATTCGAGTTTTTCACACTTGTCGTAGCCGGTGGTTCACTGGGGGCTGAGTGACAGCAAGTCTCCTCCGGTCTCCAGTTTTGATGCAATGCGGCTTGACCACTCCATCCTGAAGCGGGCTCTACGAGAGCGGCACAAGACGGAGGTCCTGGATACATTTCCTACATTCAAGCCTGACCATATATGTAGTAGGTGTGGCAGGGCTTGCCTGTCATGAGTTTGTCTCTTGAATCATTTGGGGTCCCATGGTGATATACGACCACGTGAAAAACCTGTGTGGAGGTCTCACGTGTATTTTATGCGACAGGACGTGTAAAAGCAAAGCTGGACTTCAGAGTCACTTGCTTGTTCACAACCCACCTTTCTAGAAATGCCATTCTTCTGTGAAGAAGTGGCAATCACCATATATATATATATATATATAATAATTAATCCACAGACACGTGTTTCGAGGTACCACCTCTCATCAGTGTGGTTATACATTAACAACTACCCCTGACCGGGTTTGAGACCCGAATGAACTTTCGTTTGCCAATCCTCTTACCCGTGCGGCCATAGGCAGCTGTCAAATATAGGAGAATATTTAATCGCTACATTTCTAAGCCGAAATGAATTCACTAGAGGCCTTAAACATTTGTAAACAAAGCGAGGTTTAGCTACACGCCAGAACGGTGAACCTGCAATTAAATCCCTATTTAAAAGTACTCCGACCAAAGTGGGAGTATATATATATAAAATAAGTAAATCACAATCACGTGTTTCGAGCATCACCTCTCATCAGTGTGGTTATACATTAACAACTAACCCTGGCCGGGTTTGAGACCCGAATGAACTTTCGTTCGCCAATCCTCTTACCCAGTTCTTTGTTAGTATTGGAGAAATGAAAATAAAGTGCTCGATTACTTTTGTAAGAGCTGTATTTATTTATCATAGTGTACAATACATTTAAGATGCAATTACTATCATTGGTTTCTAGGCAGTATCCTTGATACTACCCGTTGTCACGACAATGCGCCTCTCTTCCGTGACGACGGGTAATTTCAAGGATACTGCCTAGAAACCAATGGTCACAATTGCACCTTAAATGTATTGTACACTATATATATATATATATATATATATATATATATACAGTATAGAGAGGAGAGAGAGAGAGAGAGAGACAGAGAGAAAGACAGAGAGAGAGAGACAGAGAGAGAGAGAGAGAAATAAGAGACGAAAAAATAGACGGACCTGTTGAGTCGTATTTGATGTTTTTGGACGTTCCCACTGTCGAGTTAGGAGCATCCGCTCCAACTCTGTCGAGTCAGGAAGAGCGAAAACTCATCAGTCCGTGTCTCCCTATCTGAAGTTTTTCCAGCTCTATGGGCCTTTTTATAATTTTAATTATTCATTGTCTACGTGTTCCTTAAGCTAAAATATTCCTCAAATATCAGGTGATTTGCAATAATGCAATATCGAATGATTTTGGTATCTGTGGAATTCTGGTGACATAAATTATCGGATGAATTTAAACCATTGTTTCTATTGTTTCTAAAATATTCCTAAACAAATATTCATTCGATTCTCTTTTGTTTACCTAATTCTAAACTCATGACATACCATTGTAAAACTAGTTATTTAAGAAAACTTAATTATTTTAATTTATTCAATTCCACATGCCGTGAAAATATAGGGGCCAATCCCTATAGTACTACACCTAGATCTTAGGCTAAGTGCACAGGTACTACACCCTGATCAC
Source organism: Doryteuthis pealeii (assembly GCA_023376005.1). Lineage (NCBI taxonomy): Eukaryota > Metazoa > Mollusca > Cephalopoda > Myopsida > Loliginidae > Doryteuthis > Doryteuthis pealeii. The sequence continues at coordinate 57,534,192 of CM042174.1, forward strand.
AGGCCGAACTTCTTATCTATTCAGAAATTACAGAGACTATGCCAGCAATAAAAGACGACGTGAAAGACTCTATAAAATGGTGGAGACGTCTAAAGTGTAATGTATGATTCCCTTGATGTAACTATGTCATTCCAGAAGCTATCTATCTCTTCTCGTTTTCATCTCGTCATTGCTACGAGACTTGATCATAACAAAGAAAATGGCGATCTCTTTTCGATCATTTATTGTGAAGGTTTTTTTTTTTTTTATTTTTTGTTCTAATTTTATTTCCCTTTTATTCTTCTCGTTCGCTCTCAATTTTTTTGTTTGTTGTATTTTCTATTTTTCTTTCTCTTTTCTGCTTTGTCTTTTTTTTTCTCCGTATAGTAAGATGCCTATCGATATTGTTTTGTGTGTGATTTTTTTTCTTCCCTCGGTTGGAGAATCGCATAAAATTGGGTTGATGGAATCCCTATTTCCCATAGAGACCAAACAAAATGGACGACCCATACCAGAGTGTTCACTAGCGGCAGGGGATTCTTGATGATTAAGAGACGAGTTCTTTTAAAACTATTTCAATATCTTTTAGGCAATGCTCAGCGTGCGGGGATTAATGTGCTTTAGTTTTTTTTTCATTTTATCTATTTTATTTTAATTTATTTATCTATTCATTTATTTATTGTTTCAGCTTATTTTTCGCAGAGATTTTTATTTTTATTCCCTTTTATATTCATTCATTTCTTATTTGAGTTTTGTGAAGAGCATTTGCTGTTCTTTCTTTCTTTCTGTCTTTCTTTCTTTCTTTTTAAATCTATATTATCAATAATATTATATATATATATATATATATAGATATAATATATATATATATATATATATATATATCTTATTATAGAGATTGTGTGTTTGTCTGTCTGTTACCGAAACTAAATCCCTATTCAAGTCACAATTCCCTTAGTGTATTGACGTCACATTTCCCTGAATAATTTTTTATTTAAACCTCATTACATTGATAATAATTGTTATACCTTATTAATACTGTTAACCATATCTACGTACTATAGCATGTAATTGTAATTTATATATACAAACAAAATAGCGGTTTAACAGTGCAAACGGGAAGGCTAATTTCATATTAATATTTAAAATTTGATTTAATAATATATGCTTAGTATTATTGATTTCTAATTGTTTGGTTTTCACTTAACAAATTGAGCAAAGATCTCGGGGATAAATCTTAAAAGAAATCCATAAACAAGACGAAAGAACAGTAATTTTTATTAAATACTTCATAATCTAACTAAATAGATAAACTAAGAAAATGAGACGGGAGTGAAAGAAAATGACGGAAGAGTTAAATCTAAAGCTGTTCTATTTTCGATTATACCCCCTCAGTTTATCATTTTCTAATAGTTTATAATTTGATACAATATTTTTATAACATAAAAACATAAATACTTGCACCCGAAGGGTGCATATATTTGCTAGTATATATTATTTATATAATATTAATGATATGGGTGGTATATTCATAAGTTAATAGTGGTCAATATCATGTATAGAGCATGTTGGTCAGAAGATCACACACACACTCACACACGTGCCAGTGAAAAAGGGATAGACACCTCGCTCTCTGACAATAGATCACACCGCAACACTTTATACACACAACACACTCTCCTCATTCTCTCTCTCACACACAAGCACACACACACTCACATAACACAACACACACGTATATATATATGTTATATATATTATATATATATATTATATGTAATATGAGTGCTATATTTATAAGTAAATATTTCACAATATCATGTATAGAGCTTGTTGGTCAGAAGATCGCACATATGAGAAACTGTCAGTAACCTCACCTTACACACGCACACACACACACACACACACACACACACACACACATATATATATAATATATATATATATGTATATATATATATATATATATATAATATAGATAGATAGATAGATAGATAGATAGATAGATATGTGTATGTAATATGAGTGCTATATTTTATAGTAAATATTGCACAATATCATGTATAGAGCATGTTGGTCTGAAGATCGTATAGGTGAGAAACCGTCAGTACCCTTAGCTTAAAAACAATCTCTTCGTCTAGTGCTAGTGAAAAGGGGACAACTCCCTCGCTGACTGGCTGATACCGACTTAGATCACCGACGAGTTTACTTTATATATATAATATATATATATATATATATATATATATATTATATATATATGGGCGTCATCAGGATCACTAACACAGCAGTCCTAGAGAGAGCTCAACTCCCCAGCATGTACTCTCTACTGAGACAACGTCGTCTCCGATGGGTTGGGTCATGTACGTCGGATGGATGTGGACGAATCCCGAAAAGACATCCTGTATGGAGGCTAACATCTGGTAAAGAGCAGATTGGTCACCCTCTACTGGCGATTCAAGGATGTCTGCAAAAATGATCTCAGGTGCTTTGGCATTGTCCCTTCCAGCTGGGAAAATTTGGCTCAAGCGCCCTCGGTGGCGGCAGAATCTCCATAGAGGACTGTACATGTCAGAAATTCACCCTGATACAACATCATGAAGCTAAGAGGTCCATAAGAAAGCAACGGTAACAAAGCATCGGAACATCATCATCTACAGGGACAACCTACAAATCTGTGGTCGGGAATGTTTCTCAAACATAGGACATCATAGTCACAGGAAGCGCTGCAGCTTCAGGGGCACACGAAAACTTTTATCATAGTCTTGATGATGATGAATGATGATGATGAATATATTATATATATATGGATAAAGTTAATTTTAAAGTTAATAGTGCTCAATATCAATATGTAGCAACTTGGTCTGAATATGCATATATAGAAACGTTAGTAACCTTAGTTTATATATATATACATATATATATATGTGTGTGTGTGTGTGTGTGTGTGTGTGTGTGTGTGTGTGTGTGTGTTGAAAAGGGAAATAAAGGAAAGAAAATATTGAATGGATAAAATAGGATTATTTTAATTAATTTAACTTACATGTGTTTCGGTCAAGAATATCCATGTGTGCGTTATTCTATCTATTATTATTTTAAAATGAAATGAAATAATAATAAATAGAAAAATGTAGAAATGTTCAGCACACAAAGAAACATCGACCTTCCTCAGAGTATGGTTATATATATATATATATATTATATATATATATATAATATATATATATATACATATATATATATATATAATATATATATATATATATATATATATATATTGCCAACTCAGCTGTAGCACAACTTGGGAATTTTGCAATAAAGTTTTGAGAGCTGATAGTAGGTGTTGCAACTCCACCTCAGACTCAAACAATATACTTGGTCTCGTGCCAGTGAAAAGGGGATAGACTCTCCGATTGATGCCGACAATAGATACACCGCACACTTTATAAACACACACACACCTCTCTCTCTCTCTCACACACACAACACACACACACACACACACACACACTCTCTCTCTCTCTCACACACACACACTCACACACACAAACTCACACACACTCACACACACACATACACACACACACACTCTCACCACACAACACACTCACACACAACACTCACACACACACACACACACTCACACACACACTCACACACACACCACTCTGACACACACTCACACACGCTCCACACAACACACACACACCCACCTCTCACACACACACTCAACACACACACTCACTCACACACACACACACACACACACACACACACACATATATATATTATATATATATATATATATATAGATAGAGATAGATAGATAGATAAAAGGGTATAAAAACACACAATATTGTTCTGTTTCTCTCTCGATGAATCTGGATTAAAAACATTTACATCTAAAAACGGACCTAATTATCATTATGCTCTGATGATGATTTTTTTATAAATCGAAATATTGTTCAATATTAGCTATGAAAATGATATAAAAATAAAAATATATTCATTTTAACAATATTGTGCGTTTTCATACCCTTTTATCTATACATTTGCTGTCGGATTCATTTCCTTACTCTTTCTGGTTTTTTTTTATCTTCCTTCTACTTTTTAGATATCAATATCTAACCTTTCTCTTTCTTATTCAATATCTTCCTTTTTATTTATTTCCTTTTTCTTTTTTTCTTTTTTCTTTCTCTCTTCCATTCTTTCATTTACTAGTGTCCAGCTCTCCTCATGTGATCGTTCTTTTTTTCTTTCTTTCTTTCTTTCTTTCTTTCTTTCTTTCTTTCTTTCTTTCCCTCGTTTTCTTTTTTCTTGCTTTTTTCTTTCTTTCTTTCTTTCTTTTTAAAACTTTTCTCTTTTTTTCATCCTTCGTCTTACCTTCCTTCTTTTGGGAGATCAGTATCTTACCTTCTCATTTCTTAATTAATACACGTTTTCTTTCTATTCTTTCCTTCTTTCTTTTCTTTCACTTTCTTTCTCCTCGTTTCTTCTTTTCTTTCTTTTTCTTTCTTTCTTTCTTTTCTTTCTCTTTCGTTTTCTAAACTTTTTTTTTTTTTTTTCTTTTTTTTTTTTTTAATTTTTTTCATCGTTCGTCTTTACCTCCTTCTTTTTGGAGGATCAGTATCTAACTTTCCTCTTTCTTATTTCTTCTTAAAATTATAATATCCACCCTATTTTCTTTTCTTTCTTTCTTTCTTTCTTCTTCTCTCGTTTTCTTTCTTTTCTTTCTTTTTTAATTTCATTCTTTCTTTTTCTGTCTTTCTTTCTTTGTTTGTTTCTTTTTTTCATCCTTGCATGGGGGCTCACAACCAATTCTTTTTTTGGAAGATCAGTATCTCTTACTTTTCTCTTTTTTTTAATTTAATAAAAAAATTAAAAAAAAGTTAAAAATCACCTCAGATCCCGTTGTTCTCTTTTTTCCTTTTCTCCTCCCCTCTTTCTGTTTTCCTTACCCTTTCCCCCTTCTTTTTTCTGTATTCCCCTTTTTTTTCCGTCTCTTTTCCTTTCTATTTTCTTCTTCATCTTTTTTTTTTTTCCCATCTTTTCTTTTTCTTTCTTGTCTATTCTTTCCTCTTTCTTTTTCCTTTTTTCTTGTTCTCTTTCCTTTCTTGTTTTTTTTTTTCCCTTCTCCTCCCTTCCTGCTCTTCTCCTTTTTCTCTTTCCCTCCTTTTTTCTTTTCCTTCCTTCCCTCCCCCCCCCATCCGCTTTCCCTTTTTTTCCATCCCCGCCCTTCCTCCCCCTTATTTTTTTCTTATCCCCCTCTTTC
>CM042174.1:57539542-57552042 GCA_023376005.1 Doryteuthis pealeii
CTCCAGCATGAGTTACATTGAATTGGGACTGGCACCCATCATCTAAATGGAGCTACTAAATTAGAGACTGGCAATCTCCAACATGAGCTACTATAAATTAGGAGACGGCAACTCCACATGAGCACATAAATTAGGAGAATCTTGCACTCTCCAACATCGATTTACATAAAATAGTGAGACTGGCAACTCTAACATGAGTTACATTAAATTAGGAGAACTGGCAATTCTAAACAGAGCTAATATGAGGAAGATCTGGCAATCTCCAACACTGAGCTATCAATCAAGATTATGGAGACTGGCAATCTTAACATGAGTTCATATTAGCGAGTCTGGACTAATCTCTAACATAGTATCATAAATTAGGAAGACCGGCAATCTCCAACATTGCACCTACCCAAATTAGGCGAGTGGCAATCTCTAACATGGCTCATAAATTAGGAGACTGGCCATCTCCAACAATGATGACTTACATAAATTAGTGAACTGGCAATCTCCAACATGAGCTTACATAAATTAAAAAGAACTGGCAAAACCTCTAACTGAGCTACATAAATTAGGAGACTGGGCAATCTCCAACATGAGCTACATAAATTAGGAGACTGGCAACCTAAACATGAGCTATACATAAATAGACAGACTGGCAATCATCTACATGAGGTAACATAAATAAGAGACTGGCAATCTCCAGCATGAGTTACATGAATTAGGAGACTGGAAATCTCAACATGAAGCTACATAAATTAGGAGACTGGCATCTCTAACATGAGTTACATAAATTAGGAGACTGGCAATCTCCATCATGAGTTATATGAATTAGCAGACTGGCAATCTCTAACATGAGCTACATAAATTAGGAGACTGGCAATCTCTAACATGAGTTACATAAATTAGGAGACCGGCAATCTCCAACATGAGCTACGTAAATTAGGAGACTGGCAATTTCTAACATGAGCTACATAAATTAGGAGACTGGTAATCTCTAACATGAGTTACATAAATTAGGAGACGGCAATCTCCAACAGGAGTTACATAATTAGGAACGCCGGCAATCTCCAACATGAGCGACATAAATTAGGAGACTGGCAATCTCCAACATGAGCTACATAAATTAGGAGACTGGCAATCTCTAACATGAGCTACATAAATTAGGAGACTGGCAATCTCTAACATGAGATACATAAATTAGGAGACTGGAATCTCCAGCATGAGTTACATAATTAGGAGACCGGCAATTCTCTAACATGAGCCTACATAATTTAGGAGACTGGCAATCTCTAACATGAGCTAACATAAATTAGGAGACTGGCAATCTCCCCGCATGAGCTCCATGAATTAGGGAGCTGGCAATCTCTAACATGAGCTACATAAATTAGGAGACTGGCAATTCTCCAACATGAGTTACATAAATTAGGAGACTGCAATCTTCAGCAATGAGTTACATAAATCAGGAGACCGGAAATTCCAAGATGAGCCATAAATTAGGAGAGGCAATCTCTAACATGAGCTACATAAATTAGGAGACGGCAATCTCTTAACAATGAAGCTACATAACTTAGGAGAACTGGCAATCTCTAACATGAGCTACATAACTTAGGAGACCGGCAATCTTCTAACATGAGCTACATAAATAGGAGACTGGCAATCTCTAACATGAGCACATAACTTGGAGACTGGCAATCTCTAAATGAGCTACATAAATTAGGAGAACTGGCAATTCTCCAACATAGTTACATAAATTAGGAGACTGGCACTCTCTACATGAGCTACATAAATTAGGAGACTGGCAATCTCTAACATGAGTTACATAAAATTAGAAGAACTGGCAATCTCCAGCATGATTACATAAATTAGGAGACCGGCAATCTTAGCATGAGCTCATAAATTAGGGAGACTGGCAATCTCTAACATGAGCTAAATAACTTAGGAGGCTGGCAATCTCCACCATGAGCTACATAAATTAGGAAGACTGGCAAACTCTAACATGAGCTACATAAATTAGGAGACTGGCAACTGTCTCCAACATGAGCTTACATAAACATCGAACTGGCAACTCTAACATGAGAGTACCACGCGCATATGTCTATACATCTCAGCCTGATATATCTAGGAGACCGGCCAACTCTAACATGACCTACATAAATTAGAGACTGGCAATCCATCTAACATGAGCTACATAAATTAGGAGACTGGCAATCCTCCAGCATGGCTACATAAATTCAGAGACTGGCAATCTCTAAGCATGAGCTTACCTAAATGAGGAACTGGGCAATCTACAACATGAGCTCATAAATTAGGAGACTGGCAATTCTGCTAAGAAGTTACATGAATAGGAGACTGCAATCTCCAGCATGAGTTACATAAATTAGGAGCCCGGCAATCTCTAAGCATGCGCTACATAATTAGGAGACCGGCAATCTCTAACATGAGCTACATAAATTGGAGACTGGCAATCTCTAACATGAGCTATCATAAATTAGGAGACTGGCAATCTCCAACATGAGCTACATAAATTAGGAGACTGGCAAACTCTAACAATGAGCTACATAAATAGAGACTGGCAATCTCCAACATGAGCTATCAATTAGGAGCTGGCAAACTCTAACATGAGCTAACATAAATTAGGAGACTGCAATATCCAGCATGAGTTACATGAATTAGGAACTGGCAATCTCTAACATGAGCTACATAATTAGGAGACTGGCAATCTCCCAACATGAGCTACATAAATTAGGAGACTGGCACTCCAGCATGAGCTACATAAATTAGGAGACTGGCAATCTCTAACATGAGTTACATAAATAGGAGACTGGCAATATCCAGCATGAGTTACATGAATTAGGAGACTGGCAATCTCTAACATAAGCTACATAAATTAGGAGACTGCCAATCTCTAACATGAGTTACATAAATTAGGAGACTGGCAATCTCCAGCATGTGTTATATGAATTAGGAGACTGGCAATCTCTAACATGAGCTACATAAATTAGGAGACTGGCAATCTCTAACATGAGCTACATAAATTAGAAGACTGGCAATCTCTAACATGAGTTACATAAATTAGGAGACGGCAATCTCCATGAGCTACATGAATTAGGAGACTGGCAATCTCTAACATGAGCTACATAAATTAGAAGACTGGCAATCTCTAACATGAGTTACATAAATTAGGAGACTGGCAATCTCTAAAGTGAACTCAAGAAATCAAGATACAAGCGATCTCTAACATGAGCTACATGAATTAGGAGACTGACAATCTCCAACATGAGCTACATAAATTAGGAGACTGGCAATCTCCAATATGAGCTACATAAATTAAAAAGACCGGCAATCTCCAGCATGAACTACATAAACCAAGAGACTGGCAATCTCTAACATGAGCTACATAAATTAGGAGACTCGCAATCTCCAACATGAGCTACATAAATTAGGTGACTGGCAATCTCTAACATGAGCTACATAAATTAGGAGACTTGCAATCTCTAACATGAGTTACATAGATTAGGAGACTGGCAATCTCCAACATGAGCTACATAAATATAGGAGACCGGCAATCTCCAGCATGAGCTACATGAATCAAGAGACTGGCAATCTCTATCATGAGCTACATAAATTAGGAGACTGGCAATCTCCAATATGAGCTACATAAATATAGGAGACCGGCAATCTCCAACATGAGCTACATAAATTAGGAGAACGGCAATCTCCAGCATGAGCTACATAAATTAGGAGACTGTCAATCTTCAACATGAGCTACATAAATTAGGAGACTGGCAATCTCCAACATGAGCTACAAAAATTAGGAGAACGGCAATCTCCAACATGAGCTCCATAAACCAAGAAACTGGCACTCTCCAACATGAGCTACATAATTAGGAGTCTGGCAATCTCTCAACATGAGCTACTAAATTAGGAGACCGGCAATCTCCAGCATGAGCTACATAAACCAAGAGACTGGCAATCTCTAACATGATCTACATAAATTAGGAGACCGGCAAACTGCAGCATGAGCTACATAAACCAGCGACTGGCAAATCTCTAACATGATTACATAAATTAGGAGACTGGCAATCTCTAACATGAGCTACATAAATTAGGAGACCGGCAATCTCCGCATTAGCAAGAGACTGGCAATCTTAACATGAGCTACATAAATTAGGAGAACTGGTAATCTCCAACCTGAGCTACATAAATTAATAGACTGTCAATCTCCAACATGAGATACATATTAGGAGACTGGCAATCTCCAACATGAGCTACATAAATTAGGAGACTGGCAATCTCCAATATGAGTACATAATTGGGAGACTTGCAATCTCCAACATGAGGTACATAAATTAGGAGACGGCAATCTCCAGCATGAGTTACATAAACCAAGAGACTGGAAATCTCTAACATGAGTTACATAAATTAGGAGACTTGCATTCTCTAACATGAGCTACATAAATTAGGAGAATGGCAATTTTCAACATGAGCTACATAAATTAGGAAACTGCAATCTCCAACATGAGTAACATAAATTAATAGACTGGCAATCTCCAACATGAGCTACATAAATTAGGAGACTGGCAATCTCCAGCATGAGCTACATAAACCAAGAGACTGGCAATCTCTAACATGAGTTACATAAATTAGGAGACTGGCAATCTCCAACATGAGCTACATAAATAGGAGACTGCAACTCCAGCATGAGTTACATGAATTAGGAGACTGGCAATCTCTAACATGAGTTACATAATTAGGAGACTGGCAATCTCCAACATGATTAACATATTTAGGAAGACTGGCAATCCTCCTACATGAGCTACATAAATTAGGAGAACTGGCAATCTCACATGAGCTACTAATTAGGAGACTGGCAATCCAACATGAGCACAAATTTGGAGACTTGCAATCTTCAGCATGAGCTACATAAATTAGGAGACTGGCAATCTCCGGATGAGCTACATAATAGGAGACTGGCAATATCCAGCATGAGTTACATTAAGGAGACTGGCAATCTCTAACATGAGCTCATAAATTAGGAGACTGGCAATCTCTAACATGAGCTAATAATGGAAAGACTGGCAATCTCCACATGAGCTATATAAATTAGGAGACTGGCAATCTCTAACATGATCTACATAAAATTAGGAGACTGGCAATCTCCAACATGAGCTACATAAATTAGGAGACTGTCAATCTCCAACATGATCTAACATAAATTAGGAGACTGGCAATCTCCAACATGTGCTACATAAATTAGGACTGGCAATCTCAACATGAGTTTACATAAATTAGGAGACTGGCAATCTCCAACATGAGTTCCATAAATTAGGAGACTGGCAATCTCCAACATGAGTTACATAAATTAGGAGACTGGCAATCTCAACATAGCTACATAAATTATGAGAACTGGCAATCTCCAACATGAGTTAATAAATTAGGAACTGGCAATCTCCAACATGAGATACATAAATTAGGAGACGGCAATCTCCAGCATAAGTTACATAAACCAAGAGACTGGAATCTCTAACATGAGTTACATAAATTAGGAGACTTGCAATCTCTAACATGAGCTACATAAATTAGGAGATGGCAATTTTCAACATGAGCTACATAAATTGGAAACTGGCAATCTCCAACATGAGTTACATAAATTAATAGACTGGCAAGCTCCAACATGAGCTACATAAATTAGGAGACTGGCAATCTCCAGCATGAGCTACATAAACCAAGAGACTGGCAATTTTCAACATGAGCTACATAAATTAGGAAACTGGCAATCTCCAACATGAGATACATAAATTAATAGACTGGCAATCTCCAACATGAGTTACATGAATTAGGAGACTGGCAATCTCTAACATGTGCTACATAAATTAGGAGACTGGCAATATTCAACATGAGCTACATAAATTAGGAGAACGGTAATCTCCAGCATGAGATACAATAAATTAGAAGACCGGCAATCTCCAACAATGAGCTACTTAAAATTAGGAGACTGGCAATCTCAAACATCAGCTACATAAAATTAGGAGACTGGCAATCTCCAACATGAGCTACATAAATTAGGAGACTGGCAATCTCTAACATGAGCTACATAAATTAGGAGACTGGCAATCTCCAACATGAGCTACATAAATTAGGAGACTGGCAATCTCTAAATGAGCTAATAAATTAGGAGACTGGCATCTCTAACATGAGTTACATAAATTAGGAGACTGGCAATCTCCAGCATGAGTTACATGAATTAGGAGACTGGCAATCTCTAACATAAGCTACATAAATTAGGAGACTGCCAATCTCTAACATGAGTTACATAAATTAGGAGACTGGCAATCTCCAGCATGTGTTATATGAATTAGGAGACTGGCAATCTCTAACATGAGCTACATAAATTAGGAGACTGGCAATCTCTAACATGAGCTACATAAATTAGAAGACTGGCAATCTCTAACATGAGTTACATAAATTAGGAGACCGGCAATCTCCAACATGAGCTACATAATTAGGAGACTGGCAATCTCTAACATGAGCTACATAAATTAGAAGACTGGCAATCTCTAACATGAGTTACATAAATTAGGAGACTGGCAATCTCTAAAGTGAACTCAAGAAATCAAGATACAAGCGATCTCTAACATGAGCTACATGAATTAGGAGACTGACAATCTCCAACATGAGCTACATAAATTAGGAGACTGGCAATCTCCAATATGAGCTACATAAATTAAAAGACCGGCAATCTCCAGCATGAACTACATAAACCAAGAGACTGGCAATCTCTAACATGAGCTACATAAATTAGGAGACTGGCAATCTCCAACATGAGCTACATAAATTAGGTGACTGGCAATCTCTAACATGAGCTACATAAATTAGGAGACTTGCAATCTCTAACATGAGTTACATAGATTAGGAGACTGGCAATCTCCAACATGAGCTACATAAATATAGGAGACCGGCAATCTCCAGCATGAGCTACATGAATCAAGAGACTGGCAATCTCTATCATGAGCTACATAAATTAGGAGACTGGCAATCTCTAACATGAGCTACATAATTAGGAGACTGGCAATCTCCAACATGAGCTACATAAATTAGGAGACTGGCAATCTCCAACATGAGCTACATAAATTAGGAGACTGGCAATCTCTAACATGAGCTACATAAATTAGGAGACTGTCAATCTCCAACATGATCTACATAAATTAGGAGACTGGCAATCTCCAACATGTGCTACATAAATTAGGAGACTGGCAATCTCCAACATGAGTTACATAAATTAGAGACTGGCAATCTCCACATGAGTTACATAATTAGGAGACTGGCAATCTCCACATGAGTTACATACAACATGAGCTACATAATATGAGACTGGCAATCTCCAACATGAGTTACATAAATTAGGAGACTGGCAATCTCCAACATGAGATACATAAATTAGGAGACCGCAATCTCCAGCATGAGTTACATAAACCAAGAGACTGGAATCTCTAACATGAGTTACATAAAGGAGACTTCCAATCTCTAACATGAGCTACATAAATTAGGAGAATCAATTTCACATGAGCTACATATTAGGAATGGCAATCTCCAACATGAGTCATAAATTAATAGACTGGCAAGCTCCAACATGAGCTACATAAATTAGGAGACTGGCAATCTCCAGCATGAGCTACATAAACCAAGAGACTGGCAATTTTCAACACATGAGCTACATAAATTAGGAAACTGGCAATCTCCAACATGAGATACTAAATTAATAGACTGCAATCTCCAACATGAGTTACATGAATTAGGAGACTCAATCTCTTGTGGCTCAACATGAGCTACATAATTAGGAGAACGTAATCTCCAGCATGAGATACATAAATTAGAAGACCGGCAATCTCCAACAATGAGCTACTTAAATTAGAGACTGGCAATCTCAACATCAGCTACATAAATTAGGAGACTGGCAATCTCCAACATGAGCTACATAAATTAGGAGACTGCACTGAGAACTGGCAATCTCTGACTGGCAATCTCTAACATGAGCTACATAAATTAGGAGACTGCAATCTCTAACATGAGTTACATAAATTAGGAGACTGGCAATCTCCAGCATGAGTTACATGAATTAGGAGACTGGCAATCTCTAACATGCTACATAAATTAGGAACTGGCAATAACATGAGCTACATAAATTAGGAGACTGGCAATCTCCAACATGAGCTACATAAATTAGGAGACTGGCAATCTCGAGCTGTTAGAAGACTGGCAATCTCTAACATACATAAATTAGGAGACTGGCAATCTCTAACATGAGTTACATAAATTAGGAGACTGGCAATCTCCAGCATGAGTTACATGAATTAGGAGACTGGCAATCTCTAACATGAGCTACATAAATTAGGAGACTGGCAATCTCTAACATGAGCTACATAAATTAGAAGACTGGCAATCTCTAACATGAGTTACATAAATTAGGAGACCGGCAATCTCCAACATGAGCTACATAAATTAGGAGACTGCAATCTCTAACATGAGCTACATAAATTAGAAGACTGGCAATCTCTAACATGATTACATAAATTAGGAGACTGGCAATCTCTAAAGTGAACTCAAGAAATCAAGATACAAGCGATCTCTAACATGAGCTACATGAATTAGGAGACTGACAATCTCCAACATGAGCTACATAAATTAGGAGACTGGCAATCTCCAATATGCTACATAAATTAAAAGACCGGCAATCTCCAGCATGAACTACATAAACCAAGAGACTGGCAATCTCTAACATGAGCTACATAAATTAGGAGACTGGCAATCTCCAATGAGCTACATAAATTAGGTGACTGGCAATCTCTAACATGAGCTACATAAATTAGGAGACTTGCAATCTCTAACATGAGTTACATAGATTAGGAGACTGGCAATCTCCAACATGAGCTACATAAATATAGGAGACCGGCAATCTCCAGCATGAGCTACATGAATCAAGAGACTGGCAATCTCTATCATGAGCTACATAAATTAGGAGACTGGCAATCTCCAATATGAGCTACATAAATATAGGAGAACGGCAATCTCCAGCATGAGCTACATAAATTAGGAGACTGTCAATCTTCAACATGAGCTACATAAATTAGGAGACTGGCAATCTCCAACATGAGCTATATAAATTAGGAGACTGGCAATCTCCAACATGAGCTACATAAATTAGGAGAACGGCAATCTCCAACATGAGCTCCATAAACCAAGAAACTGGCACTCTCCAACATGAGCTACATAAATTAGGAGTCTGGCAATCTCCAACATGAGCTACATAAATTAGGAGACCGGCAATCTCCAGCATGAGCTACATAAACCAAGAGACTGTCAATCTCTAACATGATCTACATAAATTAGGAGACCGGCAATCTGCAGCATGAGCTACATAAACCAAGCGACTGGCAATCTCTAACATGAGTTACATAAATTAGGAGACTGGCAATCTCTAACATGAGCTACATAAATTAGGAGACCGGCAATCTCCAGCATTAGCTACATAAACCAAGAGACTGGCAATCTCTAACATGAGCTACATAAATTAGGAGACTGGTAATCTCCAACCTGAGCTACATAAATTAATAGACTGTCAATCTCCAACATGAGATACATAAATTAGGAGACTGGCAATCTCCAACATGAGCTACATAAATTAGGAGACTGGCAATCTCCAACATGAGTTACATAAATTGGGAGACTGGCAATCTCCAACATGAGGTACATAAATTAGGAGACGGCAATCTCCAGCATGAGTTACATAAACCAAGAGACTGGAAATCTCTAACATGAGTTACATAAATTAGGAGACTTGCAATCTCTAACATGAGCTACATAAATTTGGAGACTGGCAATCTCTAACATGAGTTACATAGATTAGGAGACTGGCAATCTCCAATATGAGCTACATAAATATAGGAGACCGGCAATCTCCAGCATGAGCTACATAAATCAAGAGACTGGCAATCTCTATCATGAGCTACATAAATATAGGAGACCGGCAATCTCCAGCATGAGTTACATAAACCAAGAGACTGGAAATCTCTAACATGAGTTACATAAATTAGGAGACTGGCAATCTCCAACATGAGCTAAATAAATCAAGAGACAGGCAATCTCTGACATGAGCTGCATAAATTAGGAGACTGGCAATCTCCAACCTGAGCTACATATTTCACGTCACATCGAAAATTAGGAGACAGGCAATCTCCAAGATGAGCTAAATAAAATTGGAGACAGGCAATCTCTAACATGAGCTACATAAATTAAGAGATAGCCAATCTCTAACATGAGATTCATCAACACTTACTCTTTAGTGTTCCTATTTTTTCTTTAGTCCGGTCATGGACCGGGTACTTTAGCTAGTATATATATATATATATATATATATATATATATATATATATATTATATATATATATGTGTTTGGATGTTTGTTTTTTAGAAGTATTGTTGAATAAAGTATATATTATATTTTGCTTGAAGGCAATTACAATGCATGTATCGCTTAACATTCTATACTTCTTTTTTATAGAAAATGTAGTTGACAAGTGTAATCCCGGCAAAGGATCACTCTCTGTGTAGAACATTGTACAGACTGTTTCGACTTTATTAAGTCTCATCAGCGATGTATACTAACGACTTTCCTTCGACAGAAATCGTTAGTATATATCGCTGATGAGACTTAATAAAGTCGAAACAGTCTGTACGATGTTCTACACACCGAGCGATCCTTTGCCGGGATTATACTTATCAAGTTCATTTTCTATGAAAAAAAAGTATAAAATTTTATGCAATACATGCATTGTAATTGCCTTCATAGAAATATAATATATATATATATTAATATATATATAAGTATTAATAAGCAATCCACAGACAGATGTTTCGGCGTTTCACACCTCCTCACTGTGGCTAGACACAATAACTATCCCTGGCTAGAAGCGAACTCTGACTAACTACTTGCCAACCTGATTTCTTAACCTCTCGGCCACTTTTACAACTGCTGAAACGGAGCTGGTGTGAAAACTATTAAATACATAGGTGTGTTTATATATTTTACGATCACAGAAAGATCTAGTCTGCAAGCTTGGTAGTGAAAGTTAATTTCAAATTTATGGGAGCATATATATATATATATATATATATATATATATATATATATATATATGAACACGCTTCACGTTGTATAAACAAGCCACAGTTTTTTTAAAAAATTGCGTTATTAAATTCCATCGCGTGAACACGCTTCACTTTTAATATAAACCCCAAAAAAAACTACTGTTTTTTTAAAAAATCTCAACCATTTGACACTTGTCTGAGGATTGCGTAAGCATGAAACTTATATATTGATTATATATATTTGTTAGTCATGAAATATTTTATATAAACATATATACATACATACATATAATATATATATATATATATATATATATATATATATATATATATCAATTTTCACGCACCCCACACACACACGCACACACACACACACACACACACACATATATATTTTATATTTATTTTTATATTTATTTTTACTCTTTAATTCTTTACTTTAACAATCTACCTCCCACCTCTTATTTTTTAATTTTTTATTATTCTTTATTTTATTTTTTATATTTTTAATTTTCAATTTTTAATTTTTAATTTTCTTTTTATATCTTTTTATTATTTTGTTTTTTGTTATTTTTCTTTTTCTTTTTCTTTTATTGTGTTTCTCCTTATTTCTAGTCTTTTAATTCTGCTCATTTTCTATGTACACTTTTACAACTATTTCCCCCAAGGAATCGGTCCTCCATCTAAGCCACACCTCATCCAAAACATAGACCTCCCAGCCTCATTCAAAGAAACTATTCTGCCATTTGAAACTAAGTCATCAACCTTCACCTCCCCAAATTGATAGATTTAAAAGCGATGTTACTTTGGGAAATTCCCAGTAAGTGTCAAGTTCTTGTGATTACCTGAAGATGCCGTATTAATACGGTTGAAATAAATTATTGTAATGAAGCAAGTTTAGAGTTTTTTCTTCATGTACTATATATTTAGCTCAGTCGGTAGAGCGTTTGGCTAGAAACCACAAGGTTCCTAGTTCGATACCGGTCCCCGCCAACTCAGCGTATGAGTAGCACCGGGATCTGTGCGGTAAAGTGAGGAGCTGATGGTAGGTGTGGCGCTCCACCTCATATGCTAAAACAATCTCCTTGGTCTAGCGCTATTGAAAAGGGGTTAGACTCCCTCGATGACAGGCTGATACCGACTTTAGGCCGCCCCATCGACTTTACTTATATATAATATATATATATATATATATGTACATTCAGGGATTGACATTTTCTCGATTCGTTTAGCCTTACATTTGAACATATATGCCCGTCTAAAAAATTCATTAATTATTAACTAATTAATTTTCAAAATTAGGTATGACTTCAATTAAGCACATATCCTCCAAAAATTGTCGGCTTAAAGCCATATAAAAATAAACACAT
>CM042174.1:57562042-57564542 GCA_023376005.1 Doryteuthis pealeii
ATACGCCTTTCTCGTACGTCTTGCTCGTACGCCTACTATTATACGCCTTTCTTGTGTGTCTACCATTTTTCTTGTATACCATTCTCTTGTACGCTATGCTCGTACACGTACCATTTTTCTTGTACTTGAATCTGTACTTTTTGACATTCATTTATGTTACATTTATTGTTCTATTTTTCTCGTACGTCTACCATTTTTCTTGTACGCCTTTCTCGTACGTTTTAGTTAGCTCAAACGAGAAGTACCTATTATATTCAACTGGGAGGGTATATGTGAGATATCCTTGTGGTGATATAATACCGTGGAGGGACAGAACACTCATTCCATTCTCCCGTGCAGGTCACTTACGACGTCATGCCTATGTCAGTCAACTCGAAACATTGCAGCTGACAGAAAGAGACGAGTGCAGCAAGCGTACGAACAGCTGCACGAACACTGCTGCACTATCTGTCAAGCCTTAGTCACTTGCATCTGCAATATATTTATCGACAAATTTAAACCCTGATACTTACATATATTTTAGATTTTTACAAATTTTTATCAGCTTACGAAAATAATGAAAATTATGATTGAAAAACAATGTTTTCATTTTTGCACTGTTAACTCAACTGAAATTTAACGTAGCTAAAAACAAGTTACGATAAGAGGTTTTTTAAAAATTCTATGAAAAAATCAATTAATGGTCCGATTTTTACGAAAATTTCCATAAATGTTTACCATTGGATGTAAATACATCTGAAATAGTTTTTTCCAAAATAAATTTGGGGAAATATTTTTTTACGAGGTCTATCACCTCCCCTATTTTATTTTATGAGATAAAAAAATGAAGCGGTAGAAAAATGTTGTACTGTTTTTCTTTAAAGATACGAGGCTGAATAACTATATCAATGAAATTATATAACGTTCCGAGCTATAGTTTTTTTTTAGGAAAATTAATGAAATCGGAAATAAAAAGTGTAAAAAAATGTCATAATATTAATATTTGAAAACTTTTTTTTTGCTTTTGTAATTGGTATGTTCTATATTCTATTAAATTGTCAAAAATCTATTGTAGATCTACAAAAGGGAATGAAAAAATTATCCGCGCTTTCGCCCTATCGTATATTTATTATTTTCACGCTGCTTTCTTTCTGCGCAAGCTTGCTTAAAGTTTATACTATGATCACGTGACCATATTTTTCATATATATATATATATATATATATATATATTTCTTTTGGCCAAGTGTTATAGAATTAATTGATTATTTCCGTACGACACTCTTGTTCTTTTCTTTTATCCCCCCCCCAGGTGAAGTTCAGTAGTATATTTTTACTATCAAACTACTTGCTGGTTTTATTTTTCTTACCGCAAGGCCTAACAATAAGTTTGTCTATATATATATATATATATATATATATATATATATATATATATGTTTTATTTTATTATAAATGAATATATATATATAAAATATATTTGAATGCATGGAAAGGTGCTCAATTCTAATAAAGCAGAGCAGATTTATAATTAATGGTGATATTATGATTTCACACTCATAACTTAAAGTTTCTTGGTAATCCAATCATCAGATGAGTTCAATGGTTGAGATGTCAAAAAACAGTCGTGAAATGGTTGAGATGTTAAAAAATCAAATTTTTTTAGCGTTTATATGAAGCGTTTTTCACGCGATGGTAAATGTAAATATATATATATATATATTTTTTTTTTTTTTACTTTAATATATAAGAAAAACAAAAAATAGAAAATTTACAATATTAATTACAAAATTAAAAATTCTCTTTCCATAAATCTGTTGAAAAGTAAACGCCACCAGGCTAATACTCATCCCGTGTTGAATAAGAGAATTCGTCTAGTGTCAAATCTTCTTTTTTAAAAACTGTTACAATAAGATATACATAATCTGATGAGCGAGAAAAATGCGGCGGAAGTGGCGCACATTCGAAACTTTTGTATAACATTTTTTTCCTTTTTTGCAACGTCAAGGTTTTTGTTTTGAACTCATATGACTTTTGTATCCGCTCTTAACAACACAGAGAATAAACAAGCAGTGATAACAATTTTCATAAAATCAAAATATTGTTCAATATCAGCGAAGTTATAAAATGTTTTCACTTTAACAGCATTTTGTGATGTTTTCATATCAAAGGTTATTCTCTTCACTTACGAAGGTGACGACCTGTCGGATGGGGCGTTAGAATGCACCGACTGCACCTCTGCAGAGGGGTAAGACTCCCCCAATGGGGCCGTGGGTGGTGACAGGTGATACTTAAGGTGGCTGAGCAAGTCCATAACACCTACCATTTCTCGTACGCCTAACATTTTACGTCTTTCTGGTACGCCTACCATTATACGCCTACCATTTTACGCCTACCAACGCCTATCATTTTTTACGCCTTTCTCGTACGCCTACCATTTTACGTCCACCATTTTACGCCTTTCTCGTACGCCACCATTTTACGCCTATCATTTTACGCCTTTCTCGTACGCCTACCATTTT